>UESW01004810.1:310275-367026 GCA_900491605.1 Calamus simplicifolius
AGGATCATGGCTCGGATCGATTGCAACCATCTGATTATCTCCGATCGGATTAATCGCAATGGTACGATCGATCATCGCTGATCAGGATCATGGCTTGTATCCATCTCAACCGTTGGATCATCTCCGATCGGATGCATCGCAACGGTCCGATCGATCATCGTCGATCGGGATCATGGCTCGAATCGATTGCAATCGTTGGATCGTCTCCGATCGGATGGATTGCAATGGTCCGATTGATCATCGCCAATCATGATCATGGCTCGGATCGATCGCAACCGCCGGATTGTCTCCGATTGGATGCATTGCAACCGTCCGATCGATCGATCATCGTCGATCAGGATCATGGCTCAGATCGATCGCAACCATCAGATCGTCTCCCATTGGATGGATCGCAACGGTCCGATCGATCATCGCCAATTAGGATCATGGCTTGGATCGATCGCAACCGACGGATCATCTTTGATCGGATGCATCGCAATGGTCGGATCGATCGATCATCGCCGATCAGGATAATGGCTTGGATCGATCTCAACCGTCGGATCGTCTCCGATCGGATGCATCGCAATGGACCAATCGATCATCGCAATAAGGATCATGGCTTCGATCGATCGCAAAGGTTAAATCATCACCGATTGAATGGATCGCAATGGTCCGATCGATCATCGCCGATCCAGATAATGGGTTGGATTGATTGCAACCGTCGGATCGTCTCCGATCGGATGAATCGCAATGGTCGGATCGATCATCGCCTTTCGGGATCATGTCTCCGATTGATCGCAACCGTCCGATCATCTTCGATCGGATGCATCGCAATGGTCGGATCGATCATCGCTGATCAGGATAATGGCTTGGATCGATCGCAACCGTCAGATCATCTCTGATCGGATGCATTGCAACAGTTCGATCGATCATTGCCAATCGGGATCATGGCTTGGATCGATCGCAACCGTGGGATAGTTGACGATCGAATGGATCGCAACGGTTCGATCGATCGTTGCCGATCAGGATCATGGCTTGAATCGATCGCAACCATCGGATCCTCGTCGATCGGATGGATTGCAACCATTGGATAGTCGCCGATCAAATGGATCGCAATGGTTCGATCGATCGTCGTCAATCAGGATTGTGGCTTGGATCGATCGCAACCGACGGATCCTCGCCGATCGGATGCATCGCAACGTTCCGATCGATCATCGCATTCGGGATCATGGGTTCGATCGATCGCAATCGTCAGATCATCACTGATCGGATGATTCGCAACGGTCCGATCGATCAGTACCGATCGAGATCATGGCTTGGATCAATTGCAGCCGTCGGATCCTCGCCGATCGGATGAATCGCAACGGTCTGACAGATCATCGCCGATCATGATCATGGCTCGGATCGATTGCAACCGTCGGATCATCTCCAATCGGATGCATCGCAACGGTACGATCGAATATCATCGATTAGGATCGTGGCTTGGATCTATCCCAACCATTGGATCATCTTTGATCTGATGCATTACAACAGTCCGATCGATCATCGCCGATCGGGATCATGGCTCGGATCGATCACAACCTTCGGATTGTCTCTGATCGGATGCATCGCAACGGTCCGATCGATTGATCATCACCGATCAGGATTATGGCTCGGATCGATCACAACCGTCGGATCATCTCCGATCGGATGCATCGCAACGGACCGATCGATCATCACGATCAGGATCATGGCTTCGATCGATCGCAACGGTCAGATCATCACCGATCGAATGGATCACAATGGTTCGATCGATCGTTGCCGATCCAGATCATGGGTCGGATCGATCGCAACCGTCGGATCGTCTCCGATCGGATGCATCGCAACGGTCGGATCAATCATCGCCTTTTGGGATCATATCTCCGATCGATCACAACCGTCCGATCGTCTCCGATCGGATGCATCGCAATGATCGAATCAATCATCGCCGATCAGGATCATGGCTTGGATCGATCGCAACCGTCAGATCATCTCTGATCGGATGCATCGCAATGGTCCGATCGATCATTGCCAATCGGGATCATGGTTTGGATCGATCGCAACCATGGGATCAATGACGATCGGATGGATCGCAACGGTCCGATCGATCGTTGCCGATCAGGATCATGGCTTGGATCGATCACAACCGTCAGATCCTCGCCGATCGGATGGATCGCAACCGTTGGATATTCGCCGATCAGTGGATCGCAATGGTCGATCGATCGTCGCCAATCAGGATCGTTGCTTGGATCGATCGCAACCGATGGATCCTCGCCGATCGGATGCATCGCAACGGTCCGATCGATTGATCATCGCCGATCTGGATCATGGCTCGGATCAATTGCAACCGCCGGATCGTCTCCCATCGGATGGATCGCAATGGTCCGATCGATCATCGCCAATTAGGATCATGGCTCGGATCGATCGCAACCGTCGGATCATCTCCGATTGGATGCATCGCAACGGTCAGATCGATTGATCATCATCGATCAGGATCATGGCTCGGATCGATCGCAACCGTCGGATCGTCTTCGATCGGATGCATCGCAATGGACCAATTGATCCTCGTGATTAGGATCATGGCTTCGATCGATCGCAACGGTCAGATCATCACCGATCGAATGGATCGCAAAGGTCCGATCGATCGTCGCTGATCTGGATCATGGGTCGGATCGATCGCAACCGTCGGATCATCTCCGATCGGATGCATCACAACAATCGGATCAATCATCGCCTTTCAGTATCATGTCTCCGATCGATCGCAACCGTCCGATCGTCTCTGATCGGATGCTTCGCAATGGTCAGACGATCATGCCGATCAGGATAATGGCTTGGATCGATTGCAACCATCGGATCATCTCTGATCGGATGCATCGCAATGGTCCAATCGATCATCGCCAATCGGGATCATGGCTTGGATCGATCGCAACTGTGGGATCATTAACGATCGGATGGATCGCAACGGTCCGATCGATCGTTGCCGATCAGGATAATGGCTTGGATCGATCGTAACCGTCGGATCCTCGCCGATCGGATGGATCGCAACCGTTGGATCGTCACCGATCGAATGGATCACAATGGTTCGATCGATCATCGCCAATCGGGTTCATGGCTTGGATCGATCGCAATCGTTGGATCCTCGCCGATCAGATGCATAGCAATGGTCCGATCGATCATCGCGATCGAGATCATGGCTTCGATCGATCGCAACCGTCGGATCCTCACCGATTGGATGGATCGCAATGGCCCGATCGATCATCGTTGATCCGGATCATGGCTCGGATCGATTGCAACCATCGGATCATCTCCGATTGGATGCATCGCAACGGTCCGATCGATCATCACCGATCAGGATCATGGCTTCGATCTATCACAACCGTTGGATCTCTTTGATCGGATGCATTGCAATGGTTGGATCAATCATCGCCGATCAGGATCAAGGCTTGGATCGATCGCAACCATTGGATCATCTCTGATCGGATGCATCGCAACGGTCCGATCGATCATCGCCAATCGGGATCATGGCTTGGATCGATCGCAACCGTGAGATCGTTGATGATCGGATGGATCGCAATGGTCCGATCGATCGTTGCCTATCAGGATCATGGCTTGGATCGATCGTAACCGTCGGATGTCGTCGATCAGATGGATCGCAATCGTTGGATCATCGCCGATCGGATGGATCGCAATGGTCCGATCGATCGTCGCCAATCGGGTTCATGGCTTAGATCGATCGCAACCGTCAGATCCTCGCCGATCGGATGCATAGCAACGGTCCGATCGATCATCGCGATCGGGATCATGGCTTCGATCGATCGCAACCGTCGGATCCTCGCTGATTGGATGGATCGCAACGGTCCGATCGATTATCGCTGATCCAGATCATGGCTCGGATCGATTGCAACCATCAAAGCGTCTCCGATTGGATGCATCGCAATGGTCCGATCGATCATCGCCGATCGAGATCATGGCTTCGATCTATCGCAACCGATGGATCTCTCCGATTGGATGCATAGCAACGGCCCGATCGGCGATATCATGGCTTGGATCGATCGCAACCGTTGGATCGTTGCCGATCGGATGGATCGTAACGGTCCAATGGATCGTCGCCGATCGGGATCATGGCTCGGATCGATCGCAACCATCGAATCGTCTCCGATCGGATGCATCACAATGGTCCAATTGATCATCACGATCAGGATCATTGCTTCGATCGATCGCAACCGTTGGATCATCACCGATCAAATCGATCGCAATAGTCTGATTGATCCTCGCCGATCCGGATCATGGGTCGGATCGATCGCAACCATCGGATTGTCTCCGATCGGATGCATCGCAACGGTCCGATCGATCATCGCCTTTTGGGATCATGTCTCCGATCGATCGCAACCATTGGATCGTCTCCAATCGGATGCATCGCAATGGTCGGATTGATCATCGCCGATCAGGATCATGGCTTCGATCGATCGCAACCATCGAATCATCTCTGATTGGATGCATCACAATGGTCCGATCGATCCTCACCAATCGGGATCATGGCTTTGATCGATCGCAACCGTGGGATCATCGCAGATCAGAAGGATCACAACGGTCCGATCGATCATCGCCGATCAGGATCATAGCTTGGATCTATCTCAACCGTTAGATCGTCTCCGATAGGATGCATCGCAATGGTCCGATCGATCATCGTCGATCGGGATCATGGTTCGAATCGATCGCAATCATCAGATCGTCTCCGATCGGATGGATCGCAATGGTCCGATCGATCATCGCTGATCATGATCATGGCTCAGATCGATTGCAACCATCGGATCGTCTCGATTGGATGCATCGCAACGGTCCGATCGATCGATCATCGCCGATCCGGATCATGGGTCGGATCGATCGCAACCGTCAATTCATCTCCGATTGGATGCATCGCAATGGTCGGATCGATCATAGCCTTTCGGGATCATGTCTCTGATCTATCACAACCATCGGATCATCTCCGATCGAATGCATCACAACGGTCGAATCGATCATCGTCGATCAAGATCATAGCTCGGATCGATAGCAACCATTGGATCATCTCTGATCGACTGCATCGCAATGGTCTGATCGATCATAGCCGATCGGGATCTTGGCTTGGATCGATCGCAATCGTTGGATCGTCGCCCATCGGATAGATCGCAACGGTCCGATCGATCGTCGCCGATAGGGATCATGGCTTGGATTGATCGCAACTGTCGGATCCTCACCGATCGAATGCATCGCAATGGTCCGATCGATCATCGCAATCGGGATCATGGCTTTGATCGATCACAACCGTCGAATCCTCGCCGATCGGATGGATCGCAATGGTCCAATCGATCATCGCCGATCCGGATCATAGCTCGGATCGATTGCAACTATTGTATCCTCTCCGATCGGATGCATCGCAACGGTCCGATCGATCATCGCCGATTAGGATCATGGCTTGGATCTTTCACAACCATCGGATCGTCTCCGATCGGATACATCGCAACGGTCCAATCGATCATCGCGATCGGGATCATTGCTTCGATCGATCACAACCATTGGATCATCACCGATCGAATCGATCGCAATAGTCCGATCGATCCTTACCGATCTGGATCATGGGTCGGATCGATTGCAACTGTCGGATTGTCTCGATCGGATGCATCGCAATGGTCCAATTGATCATTGCCTTTTGGGATCATGTCTCCGATCGATCGCAACCGTCAGATCATCTCCGATCGGATGCATCGCAACGGTCGGATTGATCATCGCCGATCAGGATCATGGCTCGGATCGATCGCAACCGTTGGATCATCTCTAATCAGATGCATCGCAATGGTCCGATCGATCCTCACCAATCGGGATCATGGCTTCGATCGATCGCAACCGTGGGATCGTTGCAGATCAGAGGGATCGCAACGGTCCGATCGATCATCGCCGATCAGGATCATGGCTTGGATCGATCATAATCGTCGGATCCTTGCCGATCGGATGGATTGCAACCGTGGGATCGTCGCCGATCGGATGGATCGCAACGGTCCGATCGATCGCCTCCGATCGTGATCATGGCTTGGATCCATCGCAACCGTCGGATCCTCATCGATCGGATGCATCGCAACGGTCCGATCGATCATTGCGATCGAGATCATGGCTTCAATAGATCGCAACCATTGGATCCTCGCCGATCGGATGGATCGCAATGGTCCGATCGATCATTGCCGATCCGGATCATGGCTCAGATCGATTGCAACCGTCGGATCGTCTTCGATCGGATGCATCGCAATGGTCCGATCGATCATCGCCAATCAAGATCATGGCTTGGATCTATCATAACTATTGGATCATCTATGATCGGATGCATTGCAATGGTCCGATCGATCATTGCCGTTCGAGATCATGGCTTGGATCGATTGCAACCGTTGGATAGCCGCTGATCGGATGGATTACAACGGTCCTATCGATTGTCGCTGATCGAGTCATGGCTCGGATCGATCGCAACCTTCGGATCCTCGCCGATCGGATGGATCGCAACGGTCTGATCGATGGTGGCCGATCAGGATCATGGCTGGGTTGGATCGCAACCGTGGATCCTCGCCAATCGAATGGATCGCAATGGTTTGATCAATCATCGCTGATCGGGATCAAGGATCAGATTGATCGCAATCATTGAATCATCTCCGATCTAATGGATCGCAATGGCCCGATCAATCATCGCCGATCATGATCATGGCTCGGATCGATCACAACCGTCAGATCATCTCCGATCGGATGCATTGCAATGGTCCGATTGATCGATCATCGTCGATTAGGATCATGGCTCGGATTGATCGCAACCGTTGGATCATCTCCGATCTGATGGATCACAATAGTTTGATTGCAACCATCGTATCATCTCCGATCGGATGCATCGTAACGGTCCGATCGATCGATCATCGCCAATCCTGATCATGGCTTGGATGGATCGCAACCGTTGGATCGTCTCCGATCGGATGCATCGCAACGGTCCGATCGATCATCGCGATCGGGATCATGGTTTCGATTGATCGCAACCATGGGATCATTGCCGATCGGATGGATCGCAACTATCCGATCGAATGTTGCCGATCGGGATCATGGCTTGCATCGATCGCAACCGTTGGATCCTCGCTGATCGGATGGATCGCAACCATTGGACCGTTGCCGATCGGATGGATCACAACGGTCCGATCGATCATCGCCGATCGGGATAATGGCTTGGATTGATCGCAACCATCGGATCCTCACTGATCGAATGCATCGCAATGGTCCGATCGGTCGTCGCCGATCGGGATTGTGGCTTGGATCGATAGCAGTCGTCGGATCCTCGCTGATTGGATGCATTGCAATGATCCGATCGATAATAGCGATCGGGATCATGGCTTCGATCGATCGCAACCGTCGGATCCTCGCCGATCGGATGGATCGCAACGGTTCGATCGATCATTGCCGATCCGGATCATGGCTCAGATCGATCACAACCGTCGGATCATCTCCGATCGGATGCATCGCAACGGTCGGATCGATCATCGCCGATCGGGTTCATAGTTTGGATCGATCGCAACCGTTGGATCGTCGCCGATCGGATGGATCACAAAGGTCCGATCGATCGTCATCAATCGGGATCATGGCTCGGATCGATCGCAACTGTTGGATCCCCACCGATCGGATGGATTGCAACGGTCTGATCGATCGTCGCCGATCCGGATCGTGGCCCAGATTGATCGCAGCCGTCGGATCGTCTCCGATCGGATGGATCATAATGATCTGATCGATCATCGCCAATTATGATCATGGCTCGGATCGATCGCAACCATCGGATCGTCTCCAACCGGATGCATCACAATGGTCCGATCGATCGATCATCGCCGATTAGGATCATGGCTCAGATCGATCGCAACCGTCGGATCGTCTCCAATTGGATGGATCACAATGGTTCGATCGATCATCGCCGATCAGGATCACGGCTCGGATCGATCGCAACTGTCAGATCATCTCCGATCGGATGCATCGCAAAGGTTCGATCGATGATCGGGTTCGGGATCATGGCTTCGATCAATCGGAACCATAGGATCATCACCGATCAAATGGAACGCAACGGTCCAATCGATCATCGCTGATCCGAATCATGGGTCTGATCGATCGCAACCGTTAGATCATCTTTGATCGGATGGATCACAACGGTCTGATCAATCAATGCCGATCATGATCATGGCTCAGATCGATCGCAACCGTCGGATCGTCTCCGATCGGATGCATCGTAATGGTCCGACCGATAGATCATCGCCGATCAGGATCATGGCTTGGATCGACCGCAACCATCGGATCGTCTCCAATCGGATGGATCGCAACGATCCGATCAATAATCGCCGATTAGGATCATGGCTCGGATCGATCGCAACCATCGGATCATCTCCGATCGGATGCATCGCAACGGTCCGATCGATCATCGCGATCGGGATCATGGCTTCGATCGATCGCAACCTTTGGATCATCATCGATCGAATGGATCACAATGGTCCGATCGATCATCGCTGATCTAGATCATGGGTCGGATCGATTGCAACCATCGGATCGTCTCCGATCGGATGCATCGCAATGGTCGGATCGATCATTGACTTTCAGGATCATGTCTCTGATCGATCGCAACCATCGGATCGTCTCCGATTGGATGCATCGCAGCAACCGGATCGATCATTGCCGATCAGGATCATGGCTCGAATCGATCGCAATCGTCGAATCATCTCTGATTGGATACATCGCAACGGTCCGACAGATCCTCGCCGATCGGGATCATGGCTTGGATCGATCGCAACCATTGGATCATCGCCGATCGGATGGATCGCAACGGTCCAATGGATCATCGCCGATCGGGATCATGGCTCGGATCGATCGCAACCGTCAGATCCTTACTGATCGGATGGATCGCAACAGTCCGATCGATCATCGCCGATCGGGATCATGGCTTGGATCGATCGCAACCATCGGATCATCTCCGATCGGATGGATCGCAACGGTCCGATCGATCATTGCCGATCATGATCATGGCTCGAATCGATCGCAACCGTCGGATCGTCTCCGATCGGATGCATCACAAAGGTCCGATCATCATCGATCGAATGGATCGCAACGGTCGGATCATCTCTGATCGGATGAATCGCAACGGTCTGATGGATCATCATGATCGGTAACATGGTTTCGATCGATCGCAACCGTCGGATCCTCGCCGATTGGATGGATCGCAACGGTCCGATCGATCATTGCCGATCCGGATCATGGCTCAGATCGATTGCAACGGTTGGATCCTCTTCGATCGGATGCATCGCAATGGTCCGATCGATCATCGCCGATTAGGATCATGGCTTGGATCTATCGCAACCATCGGATCATCTCCGATCGGATGCATCGCAACGGTCCAATCGATCATTGCCGATTGAAATCATGGCTTAGATCGATCACAACCGTTGGATCGTTGCTGATCGGATGGATCACAATGATCCGATCGATCATCACTGATCCTGATCATGGCTCTGATTGATCGCAACCGTCGGATCGTCTTCGATCGGATGCATCGCAACGGTTCGATCGATCGATCATCGCCGATCAGGATCATGGCTCCGATCGATCGCAACCGTCGAATCGTCTTCCATCGAATTGATCGCAACGATCCGATCGATCATCGCCGATCATGATAATGGCTCGGATCGATCGCAATCATCGGATCATCTCCGATCGGATGCATCACAACGGTCAGATCGATCATCGCCTTTCGGGATCATGTCTCCGATTGATCGCAACCATCGGATTGTCTTCGATCGGATGCATCGCAATGGTCCAATCGATCGATCTTCGCCAATTAGGATCATGGCTCGGATCGATCACAACCGTCGGATCATCTGCCATCGGATGGATCGCAACGGTCCGATCGATAATCGCCGATTATGAACATGGCTCGGATCGATCGCAACCATCGGATCGTCTCCAATCAGATGCATTGCAACGGTCGGATCAATCATTGCCTTTCGGGATCATGTCTCCGATCAATCGCAACCGTCGGATCATCTCCGATCGGATGCATCGCACCGGTCGGATCGATCATCGCCGATCAGGATCATGGCTCGGATGGATCGCATCCATCGGATCATCTCCGATCGGATGCATCGCAACGGTCCGATCGATCCTCGTCGATCGGGATCATGGCTTGGATTGTTCGCAACCGTGGGATCGTCGACGATCGGATGGATCGCAACGGTCCGATCGATCATCGCCAATCAGGATAATGGCTTGGATCGAACGCAACCGTCGGATCCTTGCCGATCGGATGGATCGCAACTGTGGGATCATCACCGATCGGATGGATCACAACGGTCAGATCGATCGCCGCCGATCGGGATCATGGCTTGGATCGATCGCAACCGTCGGATCCTCATCGATCGGATGCATCGCAACAGTTCAATCGATCATCGCCATCGAGATCATGGCTTCAATCGATCACAATCATCGGATCCTCACGGATCGGATGGATCGCAACGGTCCGATCGATCATCACCGATCTGGATCATGGCTCGGATCGATTGCAACCGTCGGATCGTCTCCGATCAGATGCATCGCAATGGTCCGATAGATCATCGCCGAACAGGATCATGGCTTGGATCTATCGCAACCTTCGGATCATCTCTGATCAGATGCATCGCAACGGTCTGATCGATCATCGTCGATCGGGATCATGGCTTGGATCGATCGCAACCGTTGGATAGTCGCGGATGGGATGGATCGCAACGGTCCGATCGATTGTCGCCGATCGGGATCATGGCTCGGATCGATCGCAATCGTCGAATTCTCGCCGATCGGATGAATCGCAACGGTCCGATCGATCATCGCCGATCGGGATCATGGTTCGGATCGATTGCAACCGTTGAATTGTCTCTGATCGGATGGATTGCAATGGTACGATCGATCATCGCTGATCATGATTATGGCACGGATCGATCGCAACCGTCAGATCGTCTTCGATTGGATGCATCGCAATGATCGGATTAATCATCGCCTTTTGGGATCATGTCTCTGATAGATCACAACTGTCGGATCATCTCCGATCGGATGCATCGCAACGGTCGGATCGATCATCACCGATCAGGATCATTGCTCGGATCGATCGCAACCGTCGGATCATCTCCGATCGGATGCATCGCAACGGTTCGATCGATCCTCGCGATCGGGATCATGGCTTTGATCTATCACAACCATCGGATCATCATCGATCGAATGGATCGCAATGGTTCGATCGATCATTGCCGATCGGGATCATGGCTCGGATCGATCACAGCCATCGGATCGTCTCCGATCGGATGGATCGCAATGGTCCAATCGATCATCGCCGATCATGATCATGGCTTAGATCGATCGCAACCGTCGGATTGTCTCCGATCGAATGCATCGCAATGATCCGATCGATCGATCATCGCTGATCATGATCATGGCTCGGATCAATCACAACCGTCGGATCGTCTCCAAACGGATGGATCGCAATGGTCCAATCGATCATCACCGATTAGGATCATGGCTTGGATCGATCGCAACAATCGGATCGTCTCCAATCAAATTCATCACAACGGTCTGATTGATCATCGCGATCGGGATCATGGCTTCGATCGATCGCAACCGTCGGACCATCACCGATCGAAAGGATCGCAACGGTCCGATCTATCATTTTCGATCTGGACCATGGGTCGGATCGATCGCAACCATGGGATCATCTCTGATCGGATGCATCGCAACAGTCGGATCGATCATCGCCTTTCAGGATCATGTCTCTGATCGATCAAAACCATCGAATCGTCTCCGATCGGATGCATCGCAACGGTCGAATCGATCATCGCTGATAAGGATCATGGCTTGGATAGATCGCAACCGTCGGATCTTCTCTTATCGGATGCATCGGAATGGTCCAATCGATCCTCGCCGATCAGGGTCATGGCTCGGATCGATTGCAACCATTGGATAGTTGCCGATCGGATAGATTGCAATGGTCCAATCGATCGTCGCCGATCGGATCATGGCTTGGATCGATCGCAGCCATCGGATCCTCGCCGATCGGATGCATCGCAACGGTCCGATCGATCATCGCCAATTCGAATCATGGCTCGGATCGATTGCAATCGTTGGATCGTCTCCGATCGGATGCATCGCAATGGTATGATCGATCATCGCCGATCAGGATCATAGATTGGATCTATCTCAACCGTTAGATCATCTCCGATAGGATGCATCGCAATGGTCCGATTGATCATCGCCGATCGGGATCATGGTTCGAATCGATCACAATCATCGGATTGTCTCCGATTGGATGGATCGCAATGGTCTAATCGATCATCGCCGATAATGATCATGGCTCGGATCGATCGCAACCATCAGATCATCTTTGATCGGATGCATCGAACGGTCCGATCGATCGATCATCGCCGATCAGAATCATGGATCGGATCGATCGCAACCATCGGTTCGTCTCCGATCGGATGCATTGCAACAGTCGGATCAATCATAGCCTTTCGGGATCATGTCTCTGATCTATCACAACCATCGGATCGTCTCCGATCAGATGCATCGCAACAGTCGAATCGATCATCGTTGATCAAGATCATGGCTTGGATCGATAGCAACCGTCGGATCATCTCTGATCAACTGCATCGCAACGGTCTGATCGATCATCATCGATCGGGATCAGCTTGGATCGATCGCAATCATTGGATCGTCGCCCATCGGATAGATCGCAACGGTCCGATCGATCGTCGCCGATCGGGATCATGGCTTGGATCGATCGCAACCATCGGATCCTCACTGATCGATTGCATCACAACAGTCCGATCGATCATCGCAATCGGGATCATGGCTTTGATCGATCACAACCATCGGATCCTCGCCGATCGGATGGATCGCAACGGTCCAATCGATCATCGCCGATCCGGATCATAGCTCAGATCGATTGCAACTTTTGTATCCTCTCCGATCGGATGCATCGCAATGGTCCGATCGATCATCGCCGATTAGGATCATGGCTTGGATCTATCGCAACCATCGGATCGTCTCCGATCGGATGCATTGCAATGGTCCAATCGATCATCGCGATCGGGATCATTGCTTCGATCGATCGCAACCATTGGATCATCACCGATCGAATCGATTGGAACAGTCCGATCGATCCTCATCGATCCGGATCATGGGTCAGATTGATCGCAACCGTCGGATTGTCTCCGATCGGATGCATCGCAACGGTCCGATCGATCATCGCCTTTTGGGATCATGTCTCCGATCGATCGCAACCATCGGATCGTCTCCGATCGGATGCATCGCAATGGTCAGATTGATCATCGCCGATCAGGATCATGGTTCGGATCAATCGCAACCGTCGGATCATCTCTGATTGGATGCATCGCAATAGTCCGATCGATCCTCACCAATCGGGATCATGGCTTTGATCGATCGCAACCATGGGATCGTCGCAGATCAGAAGGATCGCAATGGTCCGATCGATCATCACCGATCGGGGTCATGGCTTGGATCGATCGCAACCGTCGATCCTCGCCGATTGGATGGATCACAACCATGGGATCATCGCCGATCGGATGGATCGCAACGGTCCGATCGATCGCCTCCGATCGTGATCATGGCTTGGATCCATCGCAACCGTCAGATCCTCGTCGATCGAATGCATCGCAACAGTCCGATCGATCATTGCGATCGAGATCATGGCTTTGATAGATCGCAACCATCGGATCCTCGCCGATCGGATGGATCGCAATGGTCCGATCGATCATTGCCGATCCGGATCATGGCTCGGATCGATTGCAACCATCGGATCATTTCCGATCGGATGCATCGCAACGGTCCGATCGATCATCGCCGATCAGGATCACAGCTTGGATCTATCATAACCGTTGGATCATCTATGATCAGATGCATTGCAATGGTTCGATCGATCATTGCCATTCGAGATCATGGCTTGGATCGATCGCAACCATTGGATAGCCGCTGATCGGATGGATCGCAACAGTTCGATCGACTGTCGCCGATCGGGATCATGGCTCGGATCGATCGCAACCTTCGGATCTTCGCCGATCGGATGATCGCAATGGTCCGATCGATGGTGGCCGATCAGGATCATGGCTCGGTTCGATCGCAACCGTCGGATCCTCACCAATCGGATGGATCGCAATGGTTTGATCGATCATCACTAATCGGGATCATGGATCGGATTGATCGCAACCATCGAATCGTCTCCGATCGGATGGATCGCAACGGCCCGATCGATCATCGCCGATCATGATCATGGCTCGGATCGATCACAACCGTCGGATTGTCTCCGATCGGATGCATCGCAATGGTCCGATTGATCAATCATCATCGATTAGGATCATGGCTCGGATCGATCGCAACCATCGGATCATCTTCGATCTGATGGATCGCAATAGTCCGATTGCAACCATCGTATCATCTCCGATCGGATGCATCGCAACGGTCCGATCGATCGATCATCGCCAATCCCGATCATGGCTCGGATGGATCGCAACCGTTGGATCGTCTCCGATCGGATGCATCGAAATGGTCCGATCGATCATCACGATCGAGATCATGGTTTCGATTGATCGCAACCATGGGATCGTCGCCGATCAGATGGATCGCAATGGTCCGATCGAATGTCGCCGATTGGGATCATGGCTTGCATCGATCGCAACCATTGGATCCTTGCTGATCGGATGGATCGCAACCATTGGACCGTCGCCGATCGGATGGATCGCAACGGTCCGATCGATCATCGCCGATCGGGATAATGGCTTGGATTGATCGCAACCGTCGGATCCTCGCTGATCGGATGCATCGCAATGGTCCAATCGGTCATCGCTGATCGGGATCATGGCTTGGATCGATAGCAACCGTCGGATCCTCACTGATTGGATGCATCGCAACGGTCCAATCGATAATAGCGATCGGGATCATGGCTTCGATCGATCACAACCATCGAATACTCGCCGATCGGATGGATCGCAACGGTTCGATCGATCATCGCCGATCTGGATCATGGCTCGGATCGATCGCAATTGTCAGATCGTCTCCGATCGGATGCATCGCAATGGTCGGATCGATCATTGCCGATCGGGTTCATAGCTTGGATCGATCGCAATCGTTGGATCGTCGCCGATTGGATGGATCACAAAGGTTTGATCGATCGTCGCCGATCGGGATCATGGCTCGGATCGATCGCAACCATCGGATCCCCGTCGATCGAATGGATCGCAATGGTCCGATCGATCGTCGCCGATCCGGATCATGGTCTGGATCGATCGCAGCCGTCGGATCATCTCCGATCGGATGGATCGCATGGTCTGATCGATCATCGCCAATCATGATCATGGCTCGGATCGATCGCAACCATCGGATCGTCTCCGATCGGATGCATCGCAATGGTCTGATCGATCGATCATCGCCGATTAGGATCATGGCTCAGATCGATCGCAACCGTCAGATCGTCTCCAATTGGATGGATCACAACGGTCCGATCGATCATTACCGATCAGGATCACGGCTCGGATTGATCGCAACTGTCAGATCGTCTCCGATAGTATGCATCGCAAAGGTCCGATCGATCATCGAGTTCGGGATCATGGCTTCGATCATTCAGAACCGTCGGATCATCACCGATCGAATGGATCGCAACGGTTCGATCGATCATCGCCGATCTGGATCATGGGTCTGATCAATTGCAATCGTTGGATCATCTTCGATCGGATGGATCGCAACGGTCCGATCGATCAACGCCGATCATGATCATGGCTCGGATCGATCGCAACCGTCGGATCATCTCCGATCGGATGCATCGCAACGGTCCGATCGATAGATCATCGCCGATCAGGATCATGGCTTGGATCGACCACAACCATCGGATCATCTCCAATCGGATGAATCGCAACGATCCGATCAATAATTGCCGAGTAGGATCATGGCTCGGATCGATCGCAACCATCGGATCATCTCCGATAGGATGCATCGCAACGGTCCGATCGATCATCGCGATTGGGATCATGGCTTCGATCGATCGCAACCATTGGATCATCATCGATCGAATGGATCGCAACGGTCCGATCGATCATCGCTGATCCGGATCATGGGTCGAATCGATTGCAACCGTTGGATCGTTTCTGATCGGATGCATCGCAATGATCGGATCGATCATTGCCTTTCGGGATCATGTCTCTGATCGATTGCAACCGTCGGATCGTCTTCGATTGGATGCATCGCAGCGATCGGATTGATCATGCCGATCAGGATCATGGCTCGGATCGATCGCAATCATCGAATCATCTCTGATCGGATGCATCGCAACGGTCCAACCGATCCTCGCCGATCGGGATCATGGCTTGGATCGATCGCAACCATGGGAACGTCGCCAATCGGATGGATCACAACGGTCTGATCGATCATCGCCGATCAGGATTATGGATCGATCGCAACCATCGGATCCTCACCAATCGGAAGGATTGCAATAGTCGGATCGTCTCCGATCGGATGCATCGCAACCGTCTGATCGATCCTCACCCATCGAGATCATGGCTTGGATCGATCGCAACCGTCGGATCCTCGCCAATCGGATGCATCACAATGGTCTGATCGATCATCGCGATTGGGATCATGGCTTCGATCGATCGCAACCGTCGGATCCTCGCTGATCGAATGGATCGCAACGGTCTGATCGATCATCGCCGATCCGAATCACGGCTCGGATCGATTGCAAACATCGGATCATCTTTGATTTGATGCATCGCAACGGTCCGATCGATCATCGCCGATCAGGATCATGGCTTGGATCTATCACAGTCGTCGGATCATCTCCGATCGGATGCATCACAATGGTCCGATCGATCATCGCCGATCAGGATTATGGCTTGGATTGATCGCAACCATCGGATCGTCGCCGATCGGATGGATCGCAACGGTCCGATCGATCATCGCCGGTCATGATCATGGCTTGGATCGATCGCAACCATCGGATCATCTTTGATCGGATGCATCGCAATGGTCCGATCGATCGATCATCGCCAATCATGATCATGGCTCGGATCGATCGCAATCGTCGAATCATCTCCAAATGGATGGATCGCAATGGTCCGATCGATCATCGCCGATCAGGATCATGGCTTGGATCGATCGCAACCGTCGGATTGTCTCCGATCGGATGGATCGCAACGGTCTTATCGATCATCGCGATCGGGATCGTGGCTTCGATCGATCTTAACTGTCGGATCATCACCGATCGAATGGATCGTAACGGTCCGATCGATCATTTCCAATCCGGATCATGGGTCGGATCGATCGCAACCGTTGGATTGTCTCTGATCGGATGCATCGCAATGGTCGGATCGATCGCAATGGTCCAATCGATCGCCGCCGATCGGGATCATGCTTGGATCGATCGCAACCGTCAGATCCTCGGCGATCAGATTCATCGCAATGGTTCGATCTATCATCGCAATCGAGATCATGGCTTCGATCGATCGCATCCGTCAGATCCTCGCCGATCGGATGATCGCAATGTTCTGATCGATCATCGCCGATCTGGATCGTGGCTCGGATCGATTGCAACAGTCGGATCGTCTCCGATCGGATGCATCACAATGATCCGATTGATCATCGCCGATCATGATCATGGCTTGGATCTATTGCAACCATCGGATCGTCTCTGATCGGATGCAATGCAATAGTCCGATCGATCATCGCCGATCGGGATCATGGCTTGGATCGATTGCAACCGTTGGATAGTTGCGGACCAGATGGATCGTAATGGTCCGATCGATTGTTGTCGATTGGGATCATGGCTCGGATCGATCGCAACCATTGTATCCTTACCGATCGGATGGATCGCAATGGTCCGATCGATAATCGCCGATCGGGAGCATGGCTCGGATCGATCCTAACCATCAAATCGTCTCCGATCTGATGGATTGCAACGGTCCGATCGATCATTGCCGATCATGATCATCGCTCAGATCGATCGCAACTATCGGATCGTCTCCGATCGGATGCATCGCAACGGTCCGATCGATCATCGCGATTGAGATCATGGTTTTGATCGATTGCAACCGTGGGATCGTCGCTGATCGGATGGATCACAACGGTCCGATCGAACGTCGCCGATCGGGATCATGGGTTGCATCGATCGCAACCGTCGGATCCTCATGGATCTGATGGATCACAACCATTGGACCATCATCGATCGGATGGATCGCAATGGTCCAATCGATCATCGCCGATCGGGATAATGGCTTGGATCGATTGCAACCGTCGGATCCTCGCCGATCGGATGCAATGCAACGGTCCGATCGGTCGTCGCCGATCGGGATCATGGCTTGGATCGATCGCAACCATCGGATCCTCATCGATCGGATGCATCACAATGGTTCGATCGATAATAGCCATCGAGATCAGGGCTTCGATTGATCATAACCATCGGATCCTTGCCGATCGGATGCATCGCAACGATTGGATCGATCATCGCCGATCGAGATTATGACTTGGATCAATTGCAACCGTTGGATCATCGCCGATCGGATGGATCGCAATGATCTGATCGATCATCACCGATTGGGATCATGGCTCGGAATCGATCGCAATCGTTGGATCCTTGCCGATCAGATAGATCGCAACGGTCCAATCGATCATCGTCGATCAGGATCATGGCTTGGATCGATCACAACCGTCGGATCGTCTCTGATCGGATGGATCGCAACGGTCCTATCGATCATCGCCAATCATGATCATGACTTGGATGGATCGCAACCGTCGGATCGTCTCCGACCGGATGCATCGCAATGGTTCGATCGATCGATCATTGCCGATTAGGATCATGGCTCAGATCGATCGAAACCGTCAGATCGTCTTCGATCGGATGCATCGCAATGTTCCGATCGATCGATCATCGCCGATCAGGATCATGGCTCAGATCGATCGCAACCGTCGAATCGTCTCCGATCATATGCATCGCAATGGTCTGATCGATCATCGCGATCGGGATCATGGATTCAATCGATCAGAACCGTCATATCATCATCGATCGAATGGATCGCAACGGTCTGTTCGATCGTCGCCGATCCGGATCTTGGGTCGGATCGATCGCAACTGTCGGATCATCTCCGATCGGAAGCATCGCAATGGTCGGATCGATCATCACCTTTCGGGATCTTGTCTCCGATCGATCGCAACCATCGGATCATCTTTGATCGGATGCATCGCAACGGTCGGATGCATCGCAATCGTCCGATCGATCATCATGATCGGGATCACTGCTTTGATCGTTCACAACCGTCGGATCCTCGCCGATTGAATGGATCGCAGCCGTTGGATCATTGCAGATTGGATGGATCGAAACGGTCCGATCGATCATCGCCGATTGGGATCATGGCTTGGGTCGATCGCAACCGTTGGATCCATGCTGATCGGATGCATCGCAACGGTCAGATCGATCATCGTGATCGGGATCATGGCTTCGATCGATCGCAACCGTTGGATCATCGCCGATCGGATGGATTGCAACGGTCCGATCGATCATCGCTGATCAGGATCATGGATGGATCGATAGCAACCATCGGATCGTCATCAATCGGATGCATCACAATGGTCCGATCAGGATCATGGCTTGTATCTATCGCAACCATCGGATCATCTCCGATCGGATGCATCGCAATGGTCCGATCGATCATCGCCGATCGAGATTATGGCTCGGATCGATCGCAACCGTCGGATCGTCTTTGATCGGATGGATCACAATGGTTCGATTGATCATCGCCGATCGAGATCATGGCTTGGATCGATCACAACCGTTGGATAGTCGCTGATCAGATGGATCGCAACGGTCCGATCGATTGTCTCCGATCGGAATCATGGCTTGGATCGATCGCAACCATTGGATCCTCCCGATCGGATGGATCGCAATGGTCTGATCGATGGTCGCAGATCGGGATCATGGCTCGGTTCGATCGCAACCGCCGAATCCTTGCCGATCGGATGGATCGCAACGGTCCGATCGATCATCGCCGATCGGGATCATGGCTCAGATCGATTGCAACCATCGAATCATCTTCGATCGGATGGATCGCAACGGTCCGATCGATCATCGCCGATCATGATCATGGCTCGGATCGACCGCAACCGTTGGATTATCTCCAATCGGATGCATCGCAAAGGTCCGATCGATCGATCGTCATCGATTAGGATCATAGCTTCGATCGATCGCAACCGTCAGATCGTCTTCGATCGGATGGATCGCAATGGTCCGATCGATCATCGCCGATCAGGATCATGGCTCGGATCGATCGCAACCACGGGATCATCTCCGATCGGATGCATCGTAACAGTCCGATCGATCGATCATTGCCGATCTGAATCATGGCTTGGATCGATCGCAACCGTCGGATCGTCTCCGATCGGATGCATCGCAATGATCAGAATGATCATTGCAATCGGGATCATAGCTTCGATCGATCGCAACCGTCGGATCCTCGCCGATCGGATGGATCACAACCGTGGGATCGTTGTCGATCGAATGGATCGCAACGGTCCGATCGATCGCCGCTGATCAGGATCATGGCTTGGATCGATCGCAACCGTCAGATCCTCGGCGATCAGATTCATCGCAACGGTCCGATCTATCATCGCGATCGAGATCATGGTTTCGATCGATCGCATCCGTCGGATCCTCGCCGATCGGATGGATTGCAATGTTCCAATCGATCATCGCCAATCTGGATCGTGGCTCGGATCGATTGCAACAGTCGGATCGTCTCCGATCGGATGCATCGCAATGGTCCGATCGATCATCGCCGGTTAGGATCATGGCTTGGATCTATTGCAACCATCGAATCGTCTCTAATCGGATGCAACGCAACAGTCCGATCGATCATCGCCAATTGGGATCATGGCTTGGATCGATCGCAACCATTGGATAGTTGCGGACCGGATGGATCACAACGGTCCGATCGATTGTCGCCGATCGGGATCATGGCTCGGATCGATCGCAACCGTCGGATTCTCGCCGATTGGATGGATCGCAATGGTCCGATCGATAATCGTCGATCGGGAGCATGGGTCGGATCGATCCCAACCATCAAATCATCTCCGATCGGATGGATCGCAACGGTCCGATCGATCATTGCCGATCATGATCATCGCTCGGATCGATCGCAACTCGGATCGTCTCCAATCGGATGCATTGCAACGTCTGATCGATCATCGTGATCGGGATCATGGCTTCGATCGATCGCAACCGTGGGATCGTCACCGATCGGATGGATCGCAACGGTCTGATCGAACATCGCCGATCGGGATCATGGCTTGCATCGATCGCAACCGTCGGATCCTCGCTGATGGGATGGATCACAACCATTGGACCATCGCCGATCGGATGAATCGCAATGGTCCGATCGATCGTCGCCGATCGGGATAATGGCTTGGATCGATCGCAACCGTCAGATCCTTGCCGATCGGATGCAACGCAACAATCTGATCAGTCATCGCCGATCGGGATCATGGCTTGGATCGATCGCAATCGTTGGATCCTCGCCGATCGGATGCATCGCAATGGTTCAATCGATAATTGCAATCGGGATCAGGGCTTCGATCGATCACAACCGTTGGATCCTCGCCGATCGGATGCATTGCAACAATCGGATTGATCATCGCCGATCGGGATTATGGCTTGGATCGATTGCAACCATTGGATCATCGCCGATCGGATGGATCGCAATGGTCCAATCAATCATTGCCGATTAGGATCATAGCTCGGATCGATCGCAACCGTTGGATCCTCGCCGATCTGTTGGATCACAACGGTCCAATCGATCGTCACCGATCGGGATCATGGCTCGGATCGATCGCAGCCGTTGGATCGTCTCCGATCGGATGGATCACAATGATCCTATCGATCATCGCCAATCATGATCATGGCTCGGATCGATTGCAACCGTCGGATCGTCTCTGATCGGATGCATCGCAATGGTCCGATCGATCGATCATCGCCAATTAGGATCATGGCTCCGATCGATCGCAACCGTCGGATCATCTCCAATCAGATGAATTGCAATGGTCCGATCGATCATCGCCAATCAGGATCATGACATTGATCGATCACAACCGTCGGATCGTCTTCGATCGGATGCAACGCAACGTTCCGATCGATCGATCATCACCGATCAGGATCATGGCTCGGATCGATCACAACCGTCGAAGTGTCTCCGATCGGTCCGATCGATCATCGCGAACGGGATCATGGCTTCGATCGATCGAACTGTCGGATCATCACCGATCGAATGGATCGCAACGGTCCGATCGATCATCGCCGATCCGGATCATGGATGGGATCGATCGCAACTGTCGGATCATCTCTGATCGGAAGCATTGCAACGGTCTGATCGATCATTGCCTTTCGAGATCATGTCTCCGATCAAACGCAACCATCGGATCATCTTCGATCGGATGCATCGCAATCGTCCAATCGATCATTGCGATCGGGATCACTGCTTCGATCGTTCGCAACCGTCGGATCCTCACCGATTGGATGGATCACAACCGTTGGATCATCGCCAATCTGATGGATCGCAACGGTCCGATCGATCGTCGCCGATCGGGATCATGGATGGATCTCAACCGTCGGATCATGGCTTCAATCGATCACAACCGATTAGGATCATGGCTTGGATCGATCGCAACCGTCAGATCATCTCTGATCGGATGCATCGCAACGGTCCAATCGATCATCGCCGATCGGGATCAGGGCTTAGATCGATCGCAACCATGGGATCATCGCCGATCGGATGGATCGCAACGGTCTGATCGATCATCGCCGATCAGGATCTTGGCTTGGATCGATCGTAACTATCGGATCCTCGCCGATTGGATGGATCGCAATAGTCGGATCATCTTCGATCGGATGTATCGCAACGGTCCGATCGATCCTTGCCCATCAGGATCATGGCTTGGATCGATCGCAATCGTCGGATCCTCACCGATCGGATGCATCGCAACGATCCGATCAATCATTGCGATCGGGATCATGGCTTCGATCGATCGCAAACCGTCGGATCCTTGTCGATCGGATGGATCGCAACGGTCTGATCAATCATCGCCGATCCAGATCGTGGCTCGGATCGATTGCAACAGCCGGATCGTCTTCGATCGGATGCATCGCAACGGTCCGATCAATCATCGCCGATCAAGATCATGGCTTTGATCTATTACAACCATCGGATCATCTCTGATCGGATGCAATGCAACGGTCCAATCGATCATCACCAATCGGGATCATGGCTTGGATCGATCGCAACCGTTGGACAGTTGCGGATCGGATGGATCGTAATGGTTCGATCAATTGTCGCCGATCGGGATCATGGCTCGGATCGATCGCAACCGTCGAATCCTAGCCGATCGGATGGATCGCAATGGTTCGATCGATCATCGTCGATTGGGATCATGGCTCAGATCGATCGCAACCGTCGGATCATCTCTGATCGGATGCATCACAATGGTCCAATCGATCGATCGTCGCCCATCAGGATCATGACTCGGATCGATCGCAACCGTCAGATCGTCTTCGATCGGATGGATAGCAACGGTCCGATCGATCATCGCCGATCAGGATCATGCTTGGATCGATCACATCCATCGGATCGTCTTCGATCGGATGCATCACAACGGTCCAATCGATCGATCATCACCGATCAGGATCATGGCTCAGATCGATCGCAACCATCGGATCATCTCCGATCGGATGCATCGCAACAGTCCGATCGATCATTGCGATTGGGATCATGGCTTCGATCGATCACAACCATCAGATTGTCACCGATCGAATGGATCGCAATGGTTCGATCGATCAACGCCGATCCGGATCATGGGTTGGATCGATCGCAATCGTCGGATTGTCTCCGATCGGATGCATCGCATCGGTCAGATCGATCATCGCCATTCGGGATCATGTCTCCGATCGATCGCAACCGTTGGATCATCTCCAATCAGATGCATCGCAACGGTCGGATCGATCACCACCGATCAGGATGATGCTCGGATTGATCACAACCGTTGGATTATCTCTGATCGGATGCATCGCAATGGTCCGATCGATCATCGCCGATCGTGATCATGGCTTGGAATGATCGCAACCGTTGGATCGTCACCGATCGGATGGATCGCAACGGTCCGATCGATCGTCGCCGATCGGGATCATGGCTTGGATCGATCGCAACCGTCGGATCCTCACCGATTAGATGGATCGCAACCATTGGATCATAGCCGATCGGATGGATCACAACGGTCCAATCGATTGTCGCCCATCAGGATCATGGCTTGGATCAATCGCAACCGTCGGATCCTCGCCGATCAGATGGATCGCAACGGTCCGATCGACCATCGCCGATCCGGATCATGGCTCCAATCGATTGCAACCGTTGGATCGTCTCCGATCGTATGCATCACAATGGTCCGATCGATCATCATCGATTAGGATCATGGTTTGGATCTATTGCAACCGTCGGATCATCTTCGATCGGATGCATCGCAACAGTCCGATCTATCATCGCCGATCGGGATCATGGCTTGGATCGATCACAACTGTGTGATCATCACCGATCGGATGGATCACAATGGTCCGATCAATCATCGCTGATCCTGATCATGGCTCGGATCGATCGCAACCATTGGATCGTCTCTGATCGAATGCATCGCAACGGTCCGATCGATCATCGCCGATCAGGATCATGGCTCGGATTGATCGCAACCGTTGTATCATCTACAATCGGATGGATCGCAACGGTCCGATCGATCATCGCCGATCAATATCATGGCTCGGATCGATCAAAACCGTCGGATCATCTCTGATCGGATGCATCGCAATGGTCCGATCGATCGATCATCGCCGATCAGGATTATGGCTCGGATTGATTGCAACCGTCGGATCGTCTCCGATCGGATGCATCGCAGCGGTCCGATCGATCATCGTGATCGGGATCATGGCTTTGATCGATCGCAACCGTCGGATCATCACCGATCGAATGGATCGCAACGGTCCGATCGATCATCGCCGATCCGGATCATGGGTCGGATCGATCGCAACCGTCGGATCATCTTCGATTGATGCATCATAGCAGTCGAATCGATTATCGCCTTTCTGGATCATGTCTCCGATCGATCGCAACCTTCGAATCGTCTTCGATCAGATGCATCGCAATGGTTAGATCGATTATTGCCGATTGGGATCATGGCTTGGATCGATCGCAACCGTCGGATCATCTCTGATCGGATGCATCGCAACGGTCCGATTGATCATCGCGATCGGGATCATGGCTTGGATCGATCGCAACGGTCCGATCGATCGTCGCCGATCAGGATCATGGCTTGGATCAATCACAATCATCGGATCCTCGCCAATCGGATGGATCGCAACCGTAGGATCGTCGCCGATGGATGGATCGCAATGGTCTGATCGAACGTCGCCGATCGGGATTGTGGCTTGGATCGATTGCAGCCGTCGGATCCTCGCCGATCGAATGCATCGCAACGGTCTGATCGATCACAATCGTCGGATCCTCGCTGATCGGATGGATCGCAATGGTCCGATCGATCATCGCCGATCCGGATCATGGCTCGGATCGATTGCAACCATCGGATCGTCTCCGATTGGATGCATCGCAACGGTCCGATCGATCATTGCCGATCAGGATCATGGGTTAGATCTATCGCAACCATCGGATCGTCTCCGATCGGATGAATCGCAATGATCTGATCAATAATCGTCAATCAGGATCATGGCTTGGATCTATCGCAACCGTCGGATCGTCTCGGATTGGATGCATCGCAACGGTCCGATCGATCATCGCCGATCGGGATCATGGCTTGGATCGATCGCAACTGTTGGATCATCGCCGATCGGATGGATCGCAATGGTCCAATCGATCATCGCCGATCGGGATCATGGCTTGGATTGATCGCAACCGTTGGATCATCGCCGATCGGATGGATTGCAATGGTCCGATCGATCATCTCCGATCGGGATCATGGCTCGGATCGATCGCAACCGTCGGATCGTCTCCGATTGGATGGATTGCAATGGTCCGATCGATCATAGCCGATCATGATCATGGCTCAGATCGATCGCAACCGTCGGATCATCTCCGATCGGATGCATCGCAACGGTCCGATCGATCGATCATCACCTATCAGGATCATGGCTCGGATCGATCGCAACCATCGGATCATCTCCCATCAGATGGATCGCAACGGTCCGATCGATAATTGCCGATTAGGAGCATGGCTCGGATCGATCGCAACCATCGAATCGTCTCCGATCGGATGCATCGCAACGGTCCAATCGATCATCACGATCGGGATCATGGCTTCGATCGATTGCAACCATCGGATCATAACCGATCGAATGGATCACAATAGTCCAATCGATCATCGCCGATCCGGATCATGGGTCGGATCGATCGCAACCATCGGATCGTCTTCGACCGAATGCATCGCAACGGTCGGATCGATCATCGCCTTTCGGGATCATGTCTCCGATTGATCGCAACCGTCGGATCATCTTTGATCGGATGCATCGCAATGGTTGGATCGACTAACGTCGATCAGGATCATGGCTCGGATCGATTGCAACTGTCGGATCATCTCTGATCAGATGCATCGCTACGATTCGATCGATCCTCGCCGATCGGGATCATGGCTTGGATCGATTGCAACCGTGGGATCGTCGCCGATCGGATGGATAGCAATGGTCCGATCGATCATCGCCGATCGGTATCATGGCTTAGATCGATCACAACCGTCGGATCCTAGCCGATCGGATGGGTCGCAACCATGGGATCATCGCCGATCAGATGGATCGCAATGGTCCGATCGATCGCTGCCGATCGGGATCATGGCATGGATTGATCGCAACTATCGGATCCTCGTCGATCGGATGCATTGCAACGGTCCGATCGATCATCGCGATCGAGATCATGGTTTCGATCGATCGCAACTGTCGGATCCTCGCCGATCGGATGGATCGCAATGGTTCGATTGATCATTGCCGATCCAGATCAGGGCTCGGATCGATTGCAACCATCGGATCGAATCTGATCGGATGCATCGCAACGGTCCGATCGATCATCGCCGATAAGGATCATGGCTTGGATCTATCGCAACCGTCGGATCGTCTTTGATTGGATGTATCGCAACGGTCCGATCGAACATCGCCGATCGGGATCATGGCTTGGATCGATCACAACCGTTGGATAGTCGCTGATTGGATGGATCACAATGGTCCGATCGATTGTCACCGATCGGGATCATGGCTCAAATCGATCGCAACCGTCGGATCCTCACCGATCCGATGGATCGCAATGGTCCGATCGATCATCGCCGATCGGGATCATGGCTCGGATCGATCACAACCGTCGAATCGTCTCCAATCAGATGGATCGCAACGGTCCGATCGATCATCGCCGATCATAATCATGGCTCGGATTGATCGCAACCGTCGGATCATCTCTGATCGGATGCATCGCAATGGTCCGATCGATCGATTGTCGCCGATCAGGATCATGGCTCGGATTGATCGCAACTGTGGATCGTCTTCGATGGATGGATCGCAACGGTCCGATCGATCATCGCCGATCAGGATGATGGCTTGGATCTATCGCAACCATCGGATCGTCTTCGATCGGATGCATCGCAACGGTCTGATCGATCGATCATCGCTGATTCGGATCATGGTTCGGATCGATCGCAACCGTCGGATCGTCTCTGATCGGATGCATCGCAACGGTCTGATCGATCATCACGATCAGGATCATGGCTTCGATCGATCGCAACCATGGGATCATCGCCTATCGGATGGACCGCAACGATCCGATCGACCGTCGCCGATCGGGATCATGGTTTGAATCGATCGCAACCGTCGGATCCTCGCTAATCGGATGGATCGCAACCGTTGGACTGTCGCCGATCGGATGGATCGCAACGGTCCGATCGATCATCGCCAAACAGGATCATGGCTTGGATCGATCGCAACCATCGGATCCTCGCCGATCGGATGCATCGCTACGATCCGATCGGTCATCGCCGATCGGGATCATGGCTTGGATCGATCACAACCGTCGGATCCTCGCCAATCGGTTTCATCGCAATGGTCCAATCGATAATAGCGATCGGGATCATGGCTTCGATCGATCGCAACCATCGGATCCTCGCCGATTGAATGGATCGCAAAGGTCCGATCGATCATCTCCGATCCAGATCATGGCTCAGATCGATTGCAACCGTCGGATCATCTCTGATCGGATGCATCACAACTGTCGGATCGATCATCGCCGATTGAGATTATGGCTTGGATCTATCGCAACCATCGGATCGTCTCCGATCGGATGCTTCGCAACGGTCCGATCGATCATCGCCGATCAAGATCATGGCTTGGATCGATCGCAACTGTTGGATCGTCGCCGATCGAATGGATCATAACGGTCTGATCGATCGTCGCCGATCAGGATCATGGCTCGGATAGATCGCAACCGTCAGACCCTCGCCGATCGGATGGATCACAACGGTCCAATCGATCGTCGCCGATCGGGATCATGGCTCGGATTGATCGCAACCGTCGGATCGTCTTTGATCAGATGGATCGCAATGGTCTGATCGAACATCACCGATCATGATCATGGCTCGGATCGATCACAACCGTCAGATCGTCTCCGATCGGATGCATCGCAACGGTTCGACCGATCGATCATCATCGATCAGGATCATGGCTCTGATCGATCGCAACCATCGGATTATCTCCAATCGGATGGATCACAATGGTCCGATCGATCATCGCCGATCAGGAACATGGCTCGGATCGATCGTAACCATCGGATCGTCTTCGATCGGATGCATCGCAACGGTCAGATCGATCGATCATCGCCGATCAGGATCATGGCTCAGATCGATCGCAACCGTCGGATCATATCTGATCGGATGCATCGCAACGGTCCGATTGATCATCGCCAATGGGGATCATGGCTTGGATTGATTGCAACCATTGGATCATCTTCGATCGGATGCATTGCAACGGTCCGATCGATTGATCATCGCCGATCATGATCATGGCTCGGATAGATTGCAACCATCGGATCGTCTCCGATCGGATGCATCGCAACTGTCCGATCGATCGATCATCGCCGATCAGGATCATTTCTCGGATCGATCGCAATCATCGGATCGTCTCCAATCGGATGGATCACAACGGTCCGATCAATCATCGCCGATCAGGATCATGGCTTGGATCGATCGCAACTATCAGATCGTCTCCGATCGGATGCATCGCAACGGTCCGATCGATCATCGCCAATGCGAATCATGGGTCGGATCGATCGCAACCATCGGATCATCTTCGATCGGATGCATCGCAACGGTCGGATTGATCATCACCTTTCGGGATCATGTCTCCGATCGATCGCAACTGTCTGATCGTCTTCGATCGGATGCATCGCAATGGTCGGATTGATCATCATCGATCAGGATCATGGCTCGGATCGATCGCTACTGTCGTATCATCTCTGATCAGATGCATCACAATGGTCCAATCCATCATTACAGATCGGGATCATGGCTTGGATCGATTGCAACCGTGGGATCGTCGCCAATCGGATGGATTGCAACGGTCCGTTCGATCGTCGCCGATCGGGATCATGCCTTGGATCGATCGCAACCGTCGGATCCTCGCCGATCGGATGGATCACAACCGTGGGATCATAGCCAATCAAATGGATCACAACGGTCTGATCGATCGTCGCTGATCGGGATCATGGCTTGGATCGATCGTAACCATCGGATCCTCGCCGATCGGATGCATCGCAACTGTCCGATCGATCATCGCGATCGGGATCATGGCTTCGATTGATCGCAACCATCGGATCCTCGCCGATCGGATGGATCCCAACGGTCCGATTGATCATCGCCGATCCCGATCATGGCTCGGATCGATCGCAACCGTCGGATCATCTTCGATCGGATGCATCGCAACGGTCTGATCGATCGATCATTGCCAATCAGGATCATGGCTCGGATCAATCGCAACCATCAGATCGTCTCTGTTCGGATGCATCGCAATGGTCCGATTGATCATCGTGATCGGGATCATGGCTTCGATTGATCGCAACCGTCGGATCATCACTGATCGAATGGATCGCAATGGTCTGATCGATCATCACCGATCCAGATCATGGGTCGGATCGATCACAACTGTCGGATTGTCTCCGATCGGATGCATCGCAATGGTCGGATCGATCATCGCCTTTTGGGATAATGTCTCCGATCGATCGCAACCGTCAGATCATCTCCGATCAGATGCATCGCAACGGTCCAATCGATCGATCATCGCCGATCAGGATTATGGCTCGGATCGATCGCAACCGTCGGATCGTCTCCGATCGGATGGATCGCAATGATCCAATCGATCATTGCCGATCAGGATCATGGCTCAGATCGATCGCAACCGTCGGATCGTCTCCAATCGGATGCATTGCAACAGTCCGATCGATCGATCATCGCCGATCAGGATCATGGCTCAAATTGATCGCAACCGTCGTCGGATCATCTCCGATTGGATGCATCGCAGCGGTCCGATCGATCATTGCGATCGAGATTATGGCTTCGATCGATCGCAACCGTCGGATCATCACCGATCGAATGGATCGCAACGGTCCGATCGATCATCGCCGATCCGGATCATGGGTCGGATTGATTGCAACCGTTAGATAATCTCCGATCGGATGCATCGCAATGGTCGGATCGATCATCGCCTTTCGGGATCATGTCTCCGATCGATCGCAACCGTCGGATCGTCTCCGATCTGATGCATCGCAATGGTCGGATCGATCATCGCTGATCAGGATCATGGCTCGGAATGATTGCAACCGTCAGATCATCTCTGATCGGATGCATCGCAACGGTCCGATCGATCATCGCCGATCGGGATCATGGCTTGGATCGATCGCAACCGTGAGATCGTCGCCGATCAGATGGATCGCAGCGGTCTGATCGATCGTCGCTGATTGGGATTATGGCTTGGATCGATCGCAACCGTCGGATTGAAAAATGTGTGGGGGGGTTTCCCCACCCCCTAACCCGTCCCGTGCCGGTCACGGCTGTGGCCGGCGGTGGCCTAGCCACGGTGGCCAGGCCACTGTAAAAAATAAAAAAATGGGGGGGGAACCCCCCTCCCAATGCCTCCGTGCTGGCCCCAGCAACGGCCGTGGTCGGGGGTGACGGCCATGGGGCCGTCGTCCCCGTCCATGCCGTGGCTGAGTGTGACGGCCGTGGGGCTGTTGTCCCCGTCCACGCCGTGGCCAGCGGCCATCGTCCTTGTCCACGTCGTGGCCATGGCCTGGCCACCGGCCAGGCCACCTTAAAAAAAAACCTCCCATTGCTGTGGCCGAGGATGACAGCCATGGCCGGGGTGCCGTCGTCCCCGGCCACGGTCGTGGCCGTGGCCGGCGGTGGCCTCGCCACGGTGGCCAGGCCACTGTTCCAAAAAAAATATATTAAAAAAAATACGTGGGGGGCTTTTCCCCACCCCCACCCCCAGCAAAAAAAAGAAATTTTTTTCTCCACCCCCTCGAAATATATATTAAAATAAGTTATAAAATAATCTTAATAATTTTTTCAATTATATTAGGCTAATCCAAGGGTAGAAAAAAAATAAACAATTTCAAACCCTCCTAGAAACCTGTTCTACTATTTTTTTAATTTTAAAAAATATATATAATAAAATAATATTTTATAGTGTTACAAAATATATTGCATAACTAATTTTTTTGATTTAATTATTTAAATAATATTTATAAAAATGTTATTAGTAAGTTGTTTCGATATTTTAACCTTAATAATTTATTCAATCATATTATTATAACACTTAAATTCAGAAAACCCATATAGTAATATCATTTTATATAATAATTAAATATTACAATAAAATTACAATACACTATAGTATTATATTAATATTTTATAAATAATTATTAAGTGATATTATAATATTAGAATATAATGATTTTATAATATCATTATATTGCCATCCATAAAAAAATAATTATAATAATCTTATTATAAATTTACATGAAATTATGATATAATTCAATATTAGGATCTTTTGTTATAAAATATGAAAAAAAATTATTTTCCCTTTAACTTATAATATATACTGTGATCATAAAAAAATATGTTTATGTTAATTATATAATGTCAAAATATTAATAATATCATATTATAATATATATTAACTTATATTAGTTCATAATATTATAATTTAATATATAATAATAAATAATGATTGCATGGCAGTGTCATGGTTCAATTTCTTAATCTATTAAACTATGCATGGCAGTTTGCTGGTGAACATCTAACATATGTTATTCCATCTTATTGTCATTATGAAATTGTTGAGAATTAGGTTTCGGTTCCTTCATATTGGGATATGTTATGTTGAGAATTAGATTATATATGGCTTTATTAGATGTGCCACGGTTGATATGTTATGAAAAATTTCAGTCCAGCCTGTCCAATATGGCGACCCATAGTATTATTAGATATTACTATGCATAACTATTGGATTAATGTTATTATCTTTGACATAATATCAGTTTTATAAGTTAGTGACGGTAGATCACAATCAAAATATGTATAATAGTCAAGAGAATTTTTTCACGAGCATTAGTTCGATTGTTTTTCTTAAGAATATTATATCTCGCAGCACTGAAACCTTTAGACCCGTTTGAGAATTTAGCACTTATAAGAATATTATATCACGAGCATTAGTTTGATTGTTATTCAATTTTAATTTATTTTTATAAATGCTAAATTTTTTCATGTTCAATCATTATTCGTAATTATATTGCATCGTTCTTTAGTATTTTTAGTATGTCGGGCCAAGATAGATCTTCCGTCGACAGACAGAGCGAGCAGGGATGTGGCCCTGCCTCATCAGATCACTTCATGGTCATTGGAGATGGAGAGTTCAGATCTCTAGCCTTCGAGTCTCATAGCCGATCTGCACAGACAACTGAGAGTTCATCCCACGTTGGCCGCACCGTACTTCGACGGGATGTCGATGGGCAATAAGTATATAATAATATGTTATCGGCCATTTACTTATAAATATGGATTTTTTTTGCAGCTTTATTGAGCAGCATTCTGTATCGAGCCGGATTAACTCCAATTCCAAATCCGTGCTGATCCCACTGGCTACGATTGGCGTCATTTATCTGCGGCCATGAGGGAGTTTTATTTTTCAGAGTTTCAGGTAAATTTATTAAATATAATTTATTACTGATTTAAAATAACTTAATCTTGATATATTCTTAAACTAACTATTTATTTAAATGCAGAAAAAGTTTACGTGGGATCCAACCATCCATAATGCTGTTAGGACAACATGGAATGCTCTTGCGGCACGCCGATACTCTGACATGCTTCATCGTTGGAGGAGATCGGGCGATCGTCATGTGCATGTGCCGGACGGTATTTGGCACGACTGACAGCAGGTGTGGCAGTCTGAGGCCTCGCAAAGGAGGTCCGCATCAGCCACCATGAACCGCCGATCCGAGAAAGCCGGTTGTGGCACGGGTCTCTCCTGCCACACTGCGGGGTCCATTTCTATTCAGGAGCACAGACGCCGTATGGTAAGAAAACATCAATAATTTAATTACTAATTTACTCATTTGCATATACTTACATTTATATCATTTCTTCTGATTTGTAGTCTGAGCGGGAGGGCAGAGATCCTGGTGAGTTCAACCTATTCAGGGCGACACACACCAGGAAGGATGGTACCTGGGTCGATGCACGATCAGAGGAGGTTGCAGTAAGAAATTTGACTTATGTTGTAACTTTTTAATTTCTTATCTATTATTCAGGTTTGTATACTGATTCATTTATAATTCAAAGGCACGAGTCCAGGAGCTTCAGTCCTAGGCATCGCAAATCGACTCCACTGATGAGGGGTCGCCCGTCGAACTCTCACTAGAGGAGAGTCGACGTGTGTTTTTGGAAGCTGTTGGTGCCCAACCGCGAGATTGTAGGGTCTACGGTCTTGGCGCTAAAGCTTCTAGATATTTTTTTGGCTCCACTTCGCACTATTCTAGCGAAATTCCTCCTGATCATTTAGATGATATTCAAAGATCTATTACGGAGGAGGTTCGACAGGAGCTTGCAGACATAAGAGAGCAGATGCGTCAGATGCAAGATTTGGTTCGCCAAATGTCGCAGGGTTCATTCCAGCCTCTGCAGCCTTTTCGTGATCGTGACAGTGCGGATTCTTGATGTATTTTTTCTTTATTTTATGCATCCAAACTTATCATTATTAATAAAATAAAATTTTATGCCTTATCAAAAATTTTGCAATGAATGTCAACGATAATGTTTCAATTGAATTAAAAAAATTACATTAAGAGTTTTAAATAATATTTATTTAAAAAATATTGCGTTATCGAAATTTAAATAATATTTATGCATTATCAAAAATTTTGTTATACATTTTTTAAAAAAATTAATTCATAAATTTGCGATGCATATTGCGTCGCTAAATTGAATAATAATTTATTTTTTTAAAAAATATTTCTGGTTGCAATTTTTTTTAAAATAAAATTAAAATTTAGTGACGCAAATTGCATTGCTAAATTGTGACTCATAATTATGCGTCGTAATTTAGCGACGCAATTTGTGTCGCAAATGCGTCACTAAATTTTAATTTTATTTTTTTAAAAAAAAATTACAACCAGAAATTTTTTCTCACGAAATTTATAAATTTGAGTCGCAAAATTTTAATTTTATTTTTTAAAAAAAATTAAAAATTTTGCAACGCATTTGCGACGCAAATTTAGCGATGCATAGTGATGCGTCACAATTTAGCGACGCATAGTGATGCGTCGCAATTTAGCGATGCAATTTTCATTGCAAATGCATCGCAAAAATTTAATTTTATTTTTTTTAAAAAAATAAAAATTGAAAAATTTGCGACACAAATTTATAATTTTTTTTAAAAAATTGCAAGGAGAAAAAATTTTCTGGTTGCAATTTTTTTTAAAAAAATAAAATTAAAATTTAGTGACGCATTAGTGACACAAATTGCGTCGCTAAATTTTAATTTTATTTTTTTAAAAAAATTGCAACCAGAAATTTTTTTCTCCTTGCAATTTTTTTTAAAAAAATTAAAATTTGCATCGCAAATGCGTCGCAAAATTTTATTTTTATTTTTTTAAAAAAAATTATTTTTGCGATGCATTTGCGACGAAAATTGCATCGCTAAATAGCGACGCATCTCTATGCGTAGCTAAATAGTGACGCATCTCTATGCGTAGCTAAATGCTAGATGTCGCTATTTAGCGACGAAACTGCGACGGATAAAAATTTGCGACGAAAGTTACAGCGATGACCAAAATGCGTCGCTAAATTAATTTAGCAACGCATTAGCGACACATTTTGGCATCGCTAAAATAAAATTTTCTTGTAGTGTTGGTTGGGATACGATTAAGTTATAGATTTAATAAATAAGTTCATTTATGTTTTTCCATTTAACCCTTTTAAAAAATAAAATCAATTTTTTTTTTTCATGCTTTAAAATTTGACACAGATTCAGATAGCATTAAAAAAAGTAAAATAATTTATTCTTAAAAGTGATAAATCATTATGGAAATAAGTATTAAATTATTTTTCTTTTTTCTTTTTATACATGCTTTTGCCTATTCATTTTTACAAGTTAATTTACATAATAAGAAAAAGTTAGTATTTTGTAATATTATTTGTATACCTAGCGCATTTGCTAGCACTCAGATATAGTTTAAATTATTAATTAATAGAGTAAGATAAATTCAAATTAAGAATTTTAAAATCAGTTAAAAGTAGAAATTTAAAGGTTCATACACAAAGTTGCCTGACTTGATTAATGAAAACGAAATGTCTATGATAAAGGTGTAAATGAAGTAAGTTGGTACCTTGAAATATTTAAATAAAAAATAAAGGAGGAAAAGAGTTTTTGGTGGTTGGTAGTGTTGTCATGTGACGTGAAATGTCAGAGTTTGATTCCATTATAAAGCTCACCACGTGATGCTACTATTTGGTGATTTATTAGGGGAGGGAGGGCCGCTTGCATGGGTACAAGATGTGATTTTTCGAATAATGGCGACAAGATTTGTGAATCATACAAATGATAGTAGAAGGGACTATTTAGGATTTGAGCACTATTACTTTCATTGAGAATGTGTATAGAATTGAAGAACAAACGCTGAATGCATGTTTCTCAACCATAGAAGAAAATGAAATTTTAATCAATGGAAATTAAGTATAAAATTTCATTCAGTTGCCAGATCTCAATTCTCACTCAAATAAATTTAATGACTGTTACACAGCATCTTGGAAATATCAAGGCTAATGATAGAAGGAAAGGGACATTATGCAAATTTTATGGGCCATGTGGCAGAGGACCCGGATCCTGATTTTAACACTGGTGAACCGTGATGACTGTTGAGTTCATTCAAATTTCGGATAGTCAAAGGCATAGCCGTGAAATAAATCCATTCCATTCTCCGGATTGGTTTATATGAGTATGAAGCACGTGTCTTGTAAATTATTTCATATTGACTACATAGTCTTTCATTTCATCGGGCAGCAAGTGGGCCACATGCAGTGTAACAATGCGGCCATTGATTATTTACTCTAGCCTTTCATTCTGCTTCTTTTTGATATATACAAACATTCATGTAGTTAATCCAAAATCATAATAAAAACTGGTTAATGTGACCTTCAGGTCTCATCATCCATAATGACAGAGACTGAAAGCGTGATGCTAAGCGGTTTGCAGTGGACAACCGTGCATGGCCCATGAACGGCACGATGAGCCTAAGCCATGCGAGTGTCAGAAGTACCCATCTTTAGCAATGGCATACCCAGCATCCTTTCATACCGGTGCCATCCGGTGGGTCAAGCAGTCAATGTTAAGTAGTAATTGCAAGTGTCAGATTGATGGCCCATCGGTCCCAACGGATTTAATAAGGGAATGTTGAGAAGGATGGCCAGTAATCGATTTCAAAGCAGCATCTTGCTTAATTCTCTCGTTGTCCTTATAGGTTAGCCATTTCAAAGCATCAGATTGCTTACTTTCTTGTCCTTTCACGTCAACCATTTGCCATCCGGTTGGCCAAGCAGTCAATGTTAAGTAGTAATTGCGAGTGTCAGATTGATGGCCCATCGGTCCCAACGGATTTAATAAGGGAGCAATCGATTTCAAAGCAACAGCTTGCGTCTCTCCTTGTCCTTTTAGGTTAGCCATTTGAAAGCATCAGCTTTCTTACTTTCTCTTTTCACGTCAACCATTTGAAAGCAGCAGCTTGCTTCCCCTACTTATTTTTTTTGTTTTTTTTTATCGACGCGTTTTCTTGATGGCGATATGATGGCCCAGACAGGAATGGATTGAAATTCGGGATTGAATTCAAGCTAAGTGAGCTAGATGTTTTATATAATATCAAGTCTATTTGAGATTTTAATTAATTTATTAACAAATTAAATTTATATAATTTTAAAAATTTAAGCATAAATGTATTGATAGTAAATAAATTTAAGTTATAACTTATTGTGAATTTAAACATTGTGAATCTAAATGGGCGTGGGGAGTGGGACCAGCTCTGGATCATTTTTGGTTGGACTGATTTGATTGGCTGATTCGGTCTGATTTTTAAAACATGATGAAGGAGTGTTGAAGTATACAAAGAAATATGGTGCAATTAAAGTTCCTGATTCTAACTTTCATACGGAACCAGTGGGCTAAGAAGGGATTGAACCTAATATATCACATGCATTTTAAGTTGCCTATCATTTTTATTAAAAAATCTTAAGTATTAAATTTATTAATAAATATTATATATATCTTTTTTATTAAACATAATTAAAAAAATAGCTATTGAATATTAGATATATGTTGTATAAAAAATGGATCCAATCTGATTGAGTTTACTTAGAATGGATTTAGGATAGAATCAATTTAGATTCACATTTAATATCCTAGAACTGATAACAATAAAACGCTTATAAGACCCCAATAAATCGCCCTGGTGTACAAAAGCGGTAATCATTTCTGGGATGCTAAGCGACAAGAGTTCGCCAATCAAAAGGGATAGGGGTGGAAGGAGTAAAGGCTCCACTCCAAAAGCGTCCGCCAATCATATGGGACCAATGTTTCTAACCCACGGCTTCTAGCCTTCGAATGAAATTTCCCACATGATCTCGTCGTACCTAAAGCGAAAAGCAGGGGCAGTGATAACCCGTAAAAGAGAGAGGAACAATGGAGAAATAGGGCAGTGTGCGCCAAACGTTGCAAATAAATTTGGAATGGAATAGCAGCGTGTGCCTGCAACTCAATCCCATCATTGAAGCCCTTGTCATCTGACTCAGCCCTCAATCATAGATGTTTAATATTAACAATATATCAGTTTGACAGAGTTGAAGAATAGTTCAGGACGATACATTCAAAGAAACTGAGTGCATATTAAAGACAAACCACATCTGACCTTGTCTGAAAACATGTTCTTTAACTATTTAGACACAAACTTCCATCCTTGAATTGTTCTGCAGGAGCACTGGAAGGGAACTTGCTTTGCTCATTAATTAATGCTAATGCGTATGCTTAAATTAATGATAAGGCTATTTATTTGATTAAACTTCTCTCTATTCTGTGGGGCCGTAGAGCTGTCTCCGTGGAGCTCATCATCAATGGCAGCATTCATTTGTCATTTGCGTAGACAGTGTCTTTGGTAATGACCGAAAAAGAAAAGGGCACAATCAAATTGCCTGAATGATTGGCTTCTCCCCCCCCTCACCATATGCCTCTGAATCATTTTTACCAGCAGTAACACTGGCCCTTTTGGAATCCCTCCAAGCGCCTTTTCTGTACGGGAGCAAAAAGAAAACACCACATGAAAAGGTGGGAGGGTGATGAGGGGAACCAAACCAACCCTCCCATGTGAGCACGAGCTGGATTTCTCTCTTTTCTCTTAGACTGAGGCTATAAATATCAGCCGTGGTCATAAGACTCAGAACTAAGTAAGGAGGAGGAGGAATAATGACGATCAATATCCAACCAACAATGATGATTATCATCTTTGCCATTCTGCTTCTTTTCATAGAAATTACGGCCAAAGCAACGAAGGATAAATGTTGTTCTTTGAATACTCTTTCATGCTGCCACAATTTTTATGAGAAGAAACAGAATGGCAAAAATGATAATCTTCAATCTCTCTCCAAATCACTTTCTTCCAGCTTATCTTACCTTACCTTGGCTCCTCCTCACCTTACCTTACCTTGGCTCCTCCTCAAATCACTTTCTTCCAGCTTCTTAATTCATCAACTCCTAACTCTCTTTTAATTTTTTGTCGATTGATTGATTAATTATCCAGTTGGTCGCTAGAGATTTCTACTCGGTGATGACCGTGGCTTCGGTCCTGACGACCTTGTTGGTGGCCCTAGTGGTGATGTGGACGTGCAAGCCAACGCGGGTGCTCAGCGGGGGGCACCGGCGGCGGCAGCTGGAGCGGTCGAGGCCGGACGCTGAGCTCCGGATGCTGCCCTGCGTCCACAACACCCGGCAGATGCACTCCATCACCAGGCTGTTGGACTTGTCCAACCCCACCAAGCGCTCCCCCATCTTCGTCTGCGCCCTCCACCTGGTGGAGCTCACCGGCCGCGCCTCCGCCATGGTCATCATGCACAAAACCACCGCCGACTCCAACAACGACAGCCACCGGAGCGGCAGGGACCTCCCCTACGGGCAGGCCCAGTCCGAGAACATCATCTCCGCGTTCGATAGCTACGAGCAGCACGCCGCTGGCGTCTCCATCCAGCCCCTCACCGCCTTCTCTCGCCCAGCGCCATGCACGAGGATGTCTGGTCCCTTGCCGAGGAGTGCCACTCCTCCCTCATCGTCCTCCCCTTCCACAAACAACAGATGGTCGACAATAGAGCACACTTTGTGGCTTGACGTTAGAGCTTGAAGCCACTACATTACAGCACTTGGGTATGTGGGACAACAAATCAAAGGTCTCCCATCCTACTCTAGTTCCACCCCGGCGAGCCACCGCTATAGTAGAAATTTCACTCTAAGAGGTTGTTGATTAGTCTCAAGATTTATGTAAGATCATGTCTAACAGAGAAAAATAGGCCTCATGCGACCTCCTTTCGGTATCTCGACCAGGCTCCCCTAGTGAAGATTGAGATGGAACAATAATTTTTTATGACAAAAATTAGGTCTCATTTTTCTTTTTTCTAAGCATTACATGTTTGTGTCTTGAGCATCGCGGGTGGCATTTGAAAACCTTATCCTACTCGTAAAGAAATTGTTTTCAAGTTTTGAATTAATGACATCTGAATTATAATGATGCAGCACTCAATCACAGATGTTTAATATCAACATTACAATATATCGTTTTGACAGAGTTGAAAAATAGTTCAGGATGAATACATTCAGAGAAACTGAGTGCATATTAAAGACAAATCACATCTGACCTTGTTTGAAAACATGTTCTTTAGCTATTTAGACACAAACTTCCATCCTTGAATTGTTCTGCAGGAGCACTGGAAGGGAACTTGCTTTGCTCATTAATTAATGCTAATGCATACGCTTAAATTAATGATAAGGATATTTATTTGATTAAACTTCTCTCTATTCTGTGGGGCCGCAGAGCTGTCTCGGTGGAGCTCATCATCAATGGCAGCATTCATTTGTCATTTGCGTAGACAGTGTCTTTGGTAATGACCGAAAAAGAAAAGGGCACAATCAAATTGCCTGGATGATTGGCTTCTCTCTCCCCCTCACCATATGCCTCTGAATCATTTTTACCAGTAGTAACACTGGCCCTTTTTCAGATAACGGCGACAAGATCTATGAATCATACAAATGATAGTAGAATGTGTATAGAATTGAAGAATAAACGTTGAATGCTTGTTTCTCAACCATAGAAGAAAATGAAATTTTAATCAATGGAAATTAAGTATAAAATTTCATTTAGTTGCCAGATCTCAATTCCCACTCAAATAAATTTAATGACTGTTATATAGCATATTGGAAATATCAAGGCTAATGATAGAAGGAAAGGGTTTATGGGCCATGTGGCAGATGACCCGGATCCTGATTTTAACACTGGTGAACCATGATGACCGTTGAGTTCATTCAGATTTTGGATAGTCAAAGGCATAGCCATGAAATAAATCCATTCCATTCTACGGATTGGTTTATATGATTATGAAGCACGTGTCTTGTAAATTATTTCATATTGACTACATAGTCTTTCATTCCATCGGGCAGCAAGTGGGCCATGCAGTGCAACAACGCGGCGACTGATGCGATGCTTGGGAAATGACCATGTGAGGGAAGTGGATGAATTTCAAAATGCACCATTGGAGTTATTAGTGGGACCACGGGCGAACTATGATGAATTGGCTTGCTCATGTGCGGCCACCCAAGTAGGATTTTTGTAGGACCTTTGGTCGGCCACTCGGATAAAATTTATTGTAGGAACCACCCATACAGCCCAGCGGCTCAGACTGCGATTTGGACCCTTCGTAGAGACGTGAGAGATAGACCCAGCAAATTCTGGCTGTTCAGGCCCGGTAAGCTCTGCCAATCTGGTGACGGCATCATTTACATATAGCAAATAACGTCATAAAAAAACCTATTTATAATAATCATTATATTTTTTAGGCTAAAATATGCTTTTGTTTTTCAAACTTTTTTTAAAAAATTTATTTTGATCCTTAAACTTTTAATTATTACAATCTAGTTATATTTTAAAAATATTGTGCTCCCTGCATCTTATGACATAGAGCCAATTCAAATGAATAGAATAGCTCATAATATGTCATTCTATCAACTAATTCATGTTTTTATCAATATGACCTATCATTTATTCCATCAATTTTAATTGATCCTATATAATGAAATGTTACAAATATAATATTTTTAAAATGTAAGAGATTAAACTATAACAAGCAAAAGTTTAAGGATTAAAATAAATTTTAAGTGAAGGTTTAAGGACCAAAAACATATTTTCACCTTTTTTTATTTCCAGACCACCCTCACTTTGTTATTAAGATGAATAATATGAAAAATAGTCCCATCATTTTCTATAATGACTATTATTTTTGCTTATACTTTCTTTATAATTTTATAATAGTTATTTTAAATTTCAATTTTTCTTCATAAAATTCCCTACTGCCTCAACTCATTTCAAATGCATCACTAATATGTCTATTTTTGCACAAAAGAATATTGATATGTATATTGATATTTAAGTGGTCCATATATAACCATTATAATCAAACTATTTGTTTATCACATGGATACTAATATTACTTTAAAATATATTATTCTGAAATGTATGACTGCAAAATTAAAATCTAACAATAATACATCTGTCCATTAAGTATTTTTTTCTAGCTATTATATTGCTATTTTATGTTATATATGCCAATAACCATGGCCATAACAAAGCAGCAACATATTTGAGAGGAAACAAAGCAACGTCCCAATTCATGTAATCATTGAATTCATTAAAAGCTTTAGCTTCATGGGTGCATATACTGTAAGCGTCAAAGGCATTTCCAAATATCATGGCTGGGTAATTAAACAAAAAAACCCACTTATTCTTATTCCCTTTGAATTTCTAATCTTTATTTCGTAAAGAAAAGTTGAATGAAGTGTGACAAATGATAATGGCCATATCCTAATGAATAACATAAAAAAAAAAAACACTCATCAGTAATCATGAAATAGTGTTACAATCTTTTCAAATGACGTTTTTTTTGGTGGCATGGTCCATTAATTAGAGCATATTGTGATTGTTACCATTGCATAGATGCGCAGTTTGCCTCCAAACACTAGTCATTTTGATAGCACCTTTATGGAGTTGAAATCGGGATAGCCCAACAGCAAAGTTAGATGGTTGAAAGATCCGGCTCAAACGGGCCTTTGGGCTGGCCTGCTTGTATTGCCATGGGTCATTTTGGAAGAGATTCAAACCAACGCTTGAGCTTGCTATGCTAATGGTAGAGAATGTCTTGCTGCATCGGAGGCAGTGCAACTTGCGTGCGATGCATACGTGCAAGCATACTAAGGGCAGATATATATATATATATATATATATATGGCATATGCGCATGTACAAAGCAAAGCCAATCATCGAGCGCGGTGCAGCACAGGTGATACAGCAAGACTTCATGCTAAGACACAATACAATTCATGGATAGTTCGGTTGTACTTGAGTGATGAAGAAGTAAGTAAAGCCAATCTTTGGAATCTTGCTTACATGAGACACAACAGCAGATGTGAGGATCGATTTCTAACAGGATAATTATATTAGAAAGAAACAAATGTACTTATTTAAAATTTTCATTTGAATATATAATGACTTCATAGAAAACTTTAATTCGCCCGATGGATACGAAAAAAAAATGCTAGGATGATAGTATGTATGGCAACTGAAATACATTTTTAATGGTAGTTAAGGATAATTTGGTGAACTATCCTAATTGGCATGGTACATAAGAAAAAATTTTAAGATGGTGCTATAAAGCATTGAGATGGTAGCAATAAAAGCTAAAAAATGATGGTGGGAGATTATATATAGAATAACATGTTTTCAATTTAGATCAAATGCATTGGATATAAGCAATCCTAATATAGAATAAATAATAATAATGAAAAGTGATACGGCTGGCCATTTCCTCTGGGTGGTATTATCTTTTGCACGGTTTTTGAAAGCAATGATGTGACAGCAAAACCCCTTTCGCGGGGCCTTCAGCATCGGCCCCAGCGCTGACTTTGGCTCCGGCCTCCAGCGCTGGCATTCAGCGTCGGCCACCCGCGTCGGCCCCCAACGCTGACTTTGGCTCCGGCCTCCAGCGCCGGCATCCAGCGACGGCCCCCAGCGTCGGCCTTCAGCGGCGGCCCCCAGCGCTGAGACTGGCGCCGCCCTCCAGCGTTAGCCTCCAGTGCCGGCCTCCAACTCCGACTCCCAGCGTCGGCCTTCGGTATCTTTCACTTGCCCAATGATCAGTCTCATACAACGGATCCCGTGATCTAAGGACTACTGCCGAGCACCTCGCTTGCCAAAATCACGGGCAAATGTTAGCTCGATCGGCAGTTACCGCTATAAGCGGCCCTTATCCAGCAACAGCCCAACGACTTGCCGTTCGATGAAACATCATAACAGGGAAGATTCGACGGTTCCAACAGAATGAGGTAAACGGGATCCCATACAGGTATAAAAAGAGGACCCGAGCTCCATGCGAGGGGACTCTCTCTCTGGCCTCCTCTTGAAAATTCCACTTAGACATAATCTCCCTGTTCCACAACTCGCTGACTTGGGCGTCGGAGGGTCCCCATCGAAAATACCGGCCCGGGACTTTTTTGCAGGCTCTAGGAGGAAAACGGAGACTTTTCTACGCTCACCACAATCCTAGCCCATTCGACATTCATCATAAGTGAGTTGATGGCAACAGATTGGCGCGCCAGGATAGGGGCAGCACAGGGCACCCGGCGAAAGTTCTCCCTGGAACCCCTCCAATTTTGCAAAGGAAACGATGGTGACTACGCGAGCACAGGAGGCTTCTTCCAGTCAGGCAGCAGGGCGCATTCCACGAGCTGAGCATTCGGAGGCCAATCTCCATGCTCCGCCCCCTGCACTGACAGGCCAACCTGATCGGCTTGAAGTTCTAGCTCACCAGGTCCAGGATCTGACGACGATAGTCCGGAGGCTGCAAGAGCATTATTTGGCTGCTGGAACTCAACCCCCATGGTGGATGAAGGGGTGCGAGGAACAATCCAATCTCACCAAGGAGGGACCCCGCCTGAGGTCTCCCACCGCTCACCCCCCGAACCTCATCACCGAGGGACCTCAAAGCGACGGCGGTTTCCCTCCCGCCGCTCTGGTCGTTCCCGCCACCGACTGGAGGAAAGAGAGTCCAGGCGGGCACGTTCTTTGCGCCGGCGATCTTCTTCAGCTCCTTCTTCCGATTCATCCCGAGACGGCACTCCCTGGAAAACCACCCGTCGGGCCGAACAAAGGCTTGATGAGTATCATCGACGGTTGGACGAGCTCAGCCGCTGGATCGCCGACCCTTATGCGACGGAGTATGGGCGTCGCCCCCCGCTTTCCCGCCATATCATGGAGGAACCGGTCCCACTCCGGTTTCGTCTCCCCCAACTGGATCCATATGATGGAACGACGGACCCCCTGGACCATCTGGAAAGCTACAAGGTCCTCATGCAGGTCCAGGGAGCGACAGACTCCCTTTTATGCGTCGCCTTTCCGGCCACGCTCCGCAAGGCGGCACGCGCGTGGTACTCCCGTCTGCCCCCACGCAGCATCAACTCGTTTCGGCAACTTGAGCGATCTTTTCTGGCTCATTTTGATGCCTGTCGAAAGATCCCACGAGTGGCAGATAGCCTCTTTGCTGTCCAGCAGAGGAGTGGCAAGACCTTAAAGGATTTCGTCGCTCGATTCAAGGAAGCAGCGTTGGAGGTGTACAACCTGGAAGACTCCGTAGCCACCTTGGCCCTGAAACGAGAACTTCGCCCATCCAGGTTTGCTTACTCCCTGGATAAGAAGCCTCTGCGTTCCTATGCTGAGCTTCTGAGCCGAGCACAGAAGTACATCCGCACCGAGGAGGCAGATTCTTCCAGGAGGGAAGTTGAAAAGAACACCGGTAATAAACCACCGCCTACTGATCACGCCGATGCACGACCTCGAAAGCCCGAGCCTCCACGCCGCTCAGATCGCCGACCACAGGCGCTGGTTCCTAAAGAGAAATTCACCCCCCTCATGGCTCCCATCTCTCACATCCTGCTGGAGATCGAGGAGGAACCTTATTTCAAGCGTCCAGCTCCCTTGAAGTCTGGGGCCCCCCGCAACAAGGAGTTTTACTGTCGGTACCACCGGGACTACAGCCATGACACCGAGGACTGCCACCATCTAAAAAAGGCCATTGAGGAGCTGGTCCAGCAAGGCCACCTGGGAAAATTTGTTCGAAGGGGAAATCTCCCCGCGTCGGGCCCCCCGGTGCCTCCGAGTCGCCCGGCTGGCATAAATAATGCTCCAACCGAAAAGACTATAGCCATGATTTCCTGGGTAGCGGATGGTGGTTCGAAGAGGCAACGAGAGGGAATAGACTCTGTAATTCCTTTCTTCAGAAAGGATCTAGATGGGTTAGTTAATAAACATGACGACAGCGTCGTGGTATCTATGACTATAGCCAAAACATTCTGTAAAAAGAATTTTAATTGATAGTGGGAGCTCGGTGGATGTCTTGAGCTATGAGGCTTTTGTTTGGATGAACTTGTCAAGATCTTTGCTCCGACCCGTTGCCGTACCGCTAATGGGCTTCACTGGAGATTCGGTGAACGTTGAGGGCGAAATTGCCCTCCCAGTCACGGCTGGAACCCCTCCATGTCATAGCACTGTGGTTATAAATTTCTTGGTGGTCCGGGTCCCGTTGGCTTATAACGCCATCTTGGGAAGACCAGGATTGAATCTGCTGGATGCCGTAATCTCCACCAAGAGGTTGTTGGTAAGGTTCCCCACCAACGAAGGGGTCAGAGAAATGAAAGGGTAACAAAGCCCACTTCCACCTTGCTACCATTTGTCTCCTAGCCCGTTGAACGCGGCGTCAGCAACAGCCTCTAAGTCACTCGATCCTCGGGAGTTGGGAAGAAGGGGAGAGCCGGCAGAGCACCTTCTAACCCTCCCCTTGGGTGATGACCCGGCAAGGACTGTTCAGGTGGGGGCATTGCTCCCAGAAGAAGCACGCCATCAACTTATTACTTTCCTACGTGCCAACACCGACATCTTCGCGTGGTCATCCTCAGACATGCTGGGCATCCCTGAAGAAGTAATCACCCATCGACTCAACCTCAAGCCAGAGTGTCGGCCGGTCCGACAGAAAAAAAGAAACTTTGCTCCAGACAGACAGAAAGCTATCGACGTGGAGATCCACAAGTTAATGGCTGCAGGCCATATTCGGGAGGTCCACTACCCCGAATGGTTGGCTAATGTGGTGCTAGTCCGCAAGACCAATGGAAGCTGGAGGATGTGCATAGATTTCATCGACCTCAACAAGGCATGCCCCACGGACAGCTTTTCCCTACCCCGAATCGATCAACTGGTGGATGCTACATCCGGCCATGAGGTCCTTAGCTTCATGGACGCTTTCTCTGGATACAACCAGATCCGGATGAATCCGGCGGATGAAGAAGCTACCTCCTTCATAACTGAAAAGGGGCTATATTGCTACAAGGTAATGCCTTTTGGGTTAAAGAATGCGGGAGTCACTTACCAGAGGCTGATGAACAAGGTCTTTGAAGGCCAGATAGGGCGTAACATGGAAGTGTACGTGGATGACATGTTGACAAAAAGCGTTCATGCCACTGACCACATCGCGGACCTAGCGAAACTTTTGACAGCCTTCGTCGGTACCAGATGAAGCTGAACCCTCGCAAGTGTGCGTTTGGGGTGACAGCTGGGAAGTTTTTGGGTTTCATGGTGACCCGGAGGGGGATCGAAGCAAACCCGGACAAAGTCCAAGACATCTTGGACATGAGGCCTCCTGCCAATAAGAAGGAAATACAGCGCCTGATAGGAAGAGTAGCCACCCTAAGCCGCTTCCTATCCAAGTCCGCTGAAAGGTGTCTGTATTTCTTCAAGGCGCTTCGTAGAATCAACGAGTTTGAATGGACGAAAGAATGCCAGGAGGCGTTCGAAGGGTTAAAGGAATTCTTATCTACCCCGCCACTGCTAGCCAAGCCGACGGGTGGAGAAGAACTCCTTCTATACCTGGCGGCCTCTCCTGAGGCTGTTAGCTCTGTGCTAGTCCGTGTGGACACTGATGGCACACAAAGGCCAGTATACTATACGAGTAAGGTGCTTCATGATGTAGAGACCCGATAATCAAACATGAAAAAAATCATCTTCGCGTTGATCGTGTCTGCCCAGCATCTGTGGCCGTACTTCCAAGCCCACCCGATCGCGGTGATCACAGACCAACCTCTGAAGACAGTTCTAGCTCGACCAGATACTTCCGGCCGGCTGGCAAGGTGGGCCCTCAAGCTGGGGGAGTTTGATCTATCTTTCCACCCTCATTCGGCCATGAAGTCTCAAGTCTTGGCAGATTTTTTGGTCGAATGTACTTGGGGAATGGAGCCACCTAAAGAACCTCCTACGGACACTCAGCCCCTTGGAACCAATGATGATGAGTGGGTCCTTCATGTGGATGGGGCATCGAACTCTCAAGGGAGCAGAGCAGGCCTCATCTTGGCCAACTCGGATGGGGTGGTGACCAAGTGTGCACTTCGCTTCCTCTTTCCAGCCACTAATAATCAGGCGGAATATGAAGCTTTATTATCCGGTGTGAGATTGGCTCGAGAGCTTGGGGTGAAACGCCTTAGAGAATTCACCGACTCCCAACTGGTTTCCGGCCAGATTACAAAGGAGTACGAGGCAAGGGATCCCATCATGGCCCGTTACTTAGATATGGTGCACTCGCTGGTTTCCCCCTTCACTCACTTCAGCGTCAGCTACATTTCTCGACAGGAGAATGCTAGAGCCGACGCCTTATCCCGTCTCGCCGCCTCAGCTGATGGGATATTGGGAAAGGCTTATGTGGAGCACTTAGAAGCCCCGAGTATTGATGTACCGAGAGAAACTTTACCAGTGGAGCAGGAGCCCTCCTGGATGGACGCCTATGTCCGGTACTTTACTGAGGGCACCCTCCCAGAAGACCCTGTCGAAGCTAGGAAACTCAAAAGACGGGCCCCAAAGTTTTTCATTATGAAGGGAAAGCTCTACCGAAGGTCGTTCTCATACCCTATCCTCAGGTGTGTCAGTCCCACCGATGCCAATTATATTCTGTGGGAGATACACGAAGGGATATGCGGAAGCCATCTGGGGGGCAGGGCCCTTGCATATAAAGCTCTACGTCAGGGGTATTATTGGCTGACAATGAAGGAGGATGCATCCAAACTCGTTAAGAGATGTGATAGCTGCCAGCGTCATGCCAACATCCAACATCAACCGGCGTCTCAGCTGACCCCTCTAGCTGCACCATGGCCCTTCGCACAGTGGGGCATGGACATCCTGGGACCGTTCCCTCCTGCCTCCGGACAACGTAAGTTTCTAGTGGTGACCGTCGACCATTTTACTAAGTGGATCGAGGCGGAAGCTCTTGCTAAGATCACGGAAGCCAAAGTAAGGGCTTTCTTTTGGAAATTTGTGGTGTACCGGTTCGAGCTGCCACACACCCTCGTTACAGACAACGGCCGACAGTTTGATAATACGGCCTTCCGGGAATTTTGCGATGGCCTGGGCATCCATCATCGATTCACCTCAGTAGGGCATCCCCAAACCAACGGCGCAGCCAAGGTGACCAATCGCATCATCCTCCAAGGACTCAGGGCTCGGCTAGATAGCTGCAAAGGGCACTGGGTGGAAGAACTTTCTAGTGTGCTGTGGGCCTACCACACGACGCCGCAAGCACCTACTGGGGAAACCCCTTTTAGCTTGGTCTTTGGGACCGAGATGGTCATCCTAGTGGAAATAGGAGCTCCTAGTCCCCGGACGGAATTATACCGTGAAGAAAGCAACTCAAACCAGCTGAGGGCTGATCTGGATTTGGTGGAAGAATTGCGAGATCAAGCACAGCTTTGCATGGCAGCATTCCGTCAGCGAGTGGCCAAGCACTACAACTCTCGGGTGCGACCCAAGACATTCCGTCCGGGAGACCTTGTTCTGCGAAGAGCTGAAGTATCAAAGCCGACAGAGGGGGGCAAGCTGGCACCAAAATGGGAAGGACCATACCGTGTCAAGGAGGTACTCCACCATGGGGCGTACAAAGTCGAAGAGCTAGACGGGAAACCGCTCCCTCGCACTTGGAACGCCGACAACTTACGCCGGTACTATCAATAGAACTCTATCGTCATTAATTTGAATTTGTTTGATACATGAATAATCAACATGTTCTTATTTTCGAATGAGTATGTTTAACACCAAAGACCGGATCTGTTTCGGCAGCCAAAGACCGGCGACAGCGTCGGCAACAAAGACCAACTCTGTGTTGGCACCAAAGACCAACTCCGCGTTGGCACAAAAGACCGGCGCCCAGCGTCGGCAACCAAGACCAACTCCGCGTTGGCACCAAAGACCGGCGCCCAGCGTCGGTCACAAAGACCAACTCCGCGTTGGCACTGAAGACCAACTCCGTGTTGGCACTAAAAACCGGCGCCCAGCGTTGGCACACTAAAGACCAACTCCACGTTGGCACCAAAGACCAACTCCGCGTTGGCACCAAAGACCGGCGCCCAGCGTCGGCAACCAAGACCAACTCTGCATTGGCACTGAAGACCAACTCCGCGTTGGTACCAAAGACCAACTCCGCGTTGGCACAAAAGACCGGCGCCCAGCGTCGGCAACCAAGACCAACTCCGCGTTGGCACCAAAGACCGGCACCCAGCGTCGGCACCAAAGACCAACTCCGCGTTGGCACCAAAGACCGGCGCCTAGCATCGGCACACTAAAGACCAACTCCGCGTTGGCACCAAAGACCAACTCCGCGTTGGCACCAAAGATCGGCGCCCAGCGTCGGTCACAAAGACCAACTCTGCATTGGCACTGAAGACCAACTCCACGTTGGCACCAAAGACCGGCGCCCAGCGTCGGCACACTAAAGACCAACTCCGCATTGGCACCAAAGACCAACTCCGCATTGGCACCAAAGACCGGTGCCTAGCGTCGGCAACAAAGACCAACTCCGCGTTGGCACTGAAGACCAACTCCGCGTTGGCACCAAAGACCGGCGCCCAGCGTCGGTCACAAAGACCAACTCCGCGTTCGCACTGAAGACCAACTCCGCGTTGGCACCAAAGATTGGCGCCCAGCGTCGGCACACTAAAGACCAACTCCGCATTGGCACCAAAGACCAACTCCGCATTGGCACCAAAGACCGGCACCCAGCATCGGCAACAAAGACCAACTCCGCGTTGGCACTGAAGACCAACTCCGCGTTGGCACCAAAGACCGGCGCCCAGCGTCGGTCACAAAGACCAACTCCGCGTTAGCACTGAAGACCAACTCCGCGTTGGCACCAAAGATCGGTGCCCAGCGTCGGCACCAAAGACCAACTCCGCGTTGGCACCAAAGACCGGCGCCCAGCGTCGGTCACAAAGACCAACTCCGCGTTGGCACTGAAGACCAACTCCACGTTGGCACCAAAGACCGGCGCCCAACATCGGCAACAAAGACCAACTCCGCATTGGCACCAAAGACCAACTCCGCGTTGGCACCAAAGACCGGCGCCCAGCGTCAGTCATAAAGACCAACTCCGCGTTGGCACTGAAGACCAACTCCGTGTTGGCACCAAAGATCGGCGCCCAGCGTCGGCACCAAAGACCAACTCCGCGTTGGCACCAAAGATCGGCGCCCAGCGTCGGCACCAAAGACCGGCATCCAGCGTCGGCACCAAAGACCAACTCCGCATTGGCACTAAAGATCGGCGCCCAGCGTCGGCGCCAAAAACCAACTCCGCATCGGCGATAAAGACCGATGTCCCGCGTCGCCCCCGAATGTTGGCCTTGTGTTAGCACTTGGGACAATGTCGCGGTTCATGGTCCTATTTCGCGTAACCTACTTGACATAGCCCTATTGGTTGGTGATTCACGACAGCTTACACAACTAAAGCTAATCATAACCAAAGGCGTGAAATAGGGATTAAAACATTCATTGATAGTTAAAAGGCTACAAAGTTTCCAACTCAAGTCAGGCACAGATCGATACAAAAAGAAAAACTAAAGCTATTAAAGGTCGTCCGGGGCCGGGACATCATCCTCAGGGACGTCATTAGGCTTCAGTCCCTCAATATCCTCTAGGTCGTAGAGCTCCTGGATTTTATCCTTGCAGTCTTGAAAGCCGGCGTCATAAGCAAGCACCGCTGACTCGGCCACCTCCTTGTCGAAGGCTTTGGACTTTTTAAAATCTTCTACAGCCTCGGCAACTCTTTTTTCAGCCTCGAGAGCTCTTTTCTCGGACTCAATGGCCCCCTCTGGGCCTCTGTCACTGCCGTCTCTAGATCTGCAATTTTGGTTATGCACTGGCGGGTGGTCTCTTTGGCTGCATTTGTCTCAATGGAGGTAGAACTTAATTGAGTCTTCAAAACACTCATCTCCAATTCTGCCACCTTCAGCTTCTCTTCGGCTACCCTTTGGTTCTCCTCGGCTACTCTCTGTTTTTCCTCCGCCACCTGAGCATTATCCAGCTCATTGGCTGCGCGGCGCTGAGCAACCTCCAGCGCATACTCAGCCTTCTCGGCTCTTAGCTGGGTGACATCGATTTCACCCTTTAGGGTGGCCCGAGTATCCTCCAGAGCCATTGCCGCCTTCTCCGCCTTGACTTGGAGGGACAACATCTCCTCCCGCGCTTGTTCGATAGCGGTATCGCTCAGGGTCCAGAGGTTCTTCAGGGCAACTAGAGAGTTCAATGCCTGGAGGAAATGTCAAGGTGAAAAAAAAAAAAAAGAGAAGAAAAGAGGAAGGAAAGAGATGATAATGGAGCAGAAGCTCACCCAGAGATGCGCCACTGATGCTTCACGGAAAAAGGTGACTCTCCCCTAACCCCGGAGAAATTCTTGCACCTCAACTACTGTGGCTTCCTCCAAGGTCCGTTCAGCCCAGCGGCTGTGGTTTGCCAACAACGATTGGAAGGAAGGATCGACGCCCCTCTCTTCCCTTGGCGTTGGGCCTACAGAGGCAGATTCCGCCTCTGAACCTGCCGCCTCCGACCCCTTGACCGGCGGAGGCACTTCAGCTGTTACACCCATGGGGGGCAGGACAACTGCTGGAATCGTCACTACTGCTGCAGGAACTTGTTCCGTCTCTACGGCTTTGGGCAAGGGCGACGATGCCTTTGCAATCCTCTCAGGAGAAGGGTCGAGTAGAATAACCGGAGGAGCTAAAGCTGAGGATCTTCCCTCTAGTTGACTCTGTTCTACCTCCTTGCAGGTCTTGGCCCTTACCGCTTCTGTCATGGCGGGCATGTCGCCTTGGGCCCTGGCCGCCTCGCATGTGTGTGAGGGTTCCACAGCTCTGGCCCCCTTGGCCTCGACCTCACCAGCGTCGGCCTTTTTAGGGCCGTCCTTTTTCAAAACCTTTGCACGTAGGGGCTTCACGACTTTAGCCCCTCCAGTGTCGGCCCTCTCTGCGTCGACCCTCCTTGGGACTTTTGTTGGCCCAGATGACAACCCAAGAGGGGGGGGGGGTGAATTGGGTTCTTTAAAAATTAGCCTTTTAAAAATGTTTGCTTAAGAAGAATGAAGGCAATAGCAATGCAAATACAAAGTGCAGTGAATAAAACAGAGATAGAGAAAGAGTCAATGAAAGCACGGCAAACACAAAGAGTTTATAGTGGTTCGGTGTATCCAACACCTACGTCCACTCCCAAGATTCACTTGGGTCCACACTATAATCACCCTAGATTACAGCAGAGTTGTTTTACAAGCTCACAACTCAAACTTGTTTTTCCCGGGTCACAACGAACCCAGCTGGTTTTCAAGGGCTCACCAGCACAAAAACCCTAACCCAAGCTTTACCAAGCTTGTACCGAGGTAAGACTACCTCAACTAGTTCAATCCCCCAGATTGAACTAGACACAAAGAATAGAAGTATGGTTTTTCAATTACAAAGCTCCTCAATGAGCAGATAAACAAATGTAAGAATAAAGTTTAGAAAAGCCTGATTTGCAGTTGGTTGGCTTTGAGCTTTTCTTCTTTTCTTTTCCTCTTTTCCTCAACTCCTTTGAAGTGTAGAATCGGGCCTCAGCTTGGATTCTTCACGGAATGTACTTTGGAGTTGATTTGAGCTTTTCCTCTTTTGAGTGTTGAAAATCACTTGAATGCTCTTGAATAGCTCTTGGATTTTCTTCTGAAGCTTCCTTGGATTGTTGAGCTTGAACACAGAAGGAGCTTCCTTGGATTTCACACTCTTTCTTTCACTCTATTTTGAATCACGGATTTTTTCAAATGAAGCTCTGTTTTTCTGATTTTTTCTTTTCTTTTCTCTTGAAATGAATATCTCTCTTTGTATATCTTTGATTTGAAAATGGCTTCTCTATTTATAGATTCTGCAAAAATATAGCCGTTAGAAACAAAGAAAAATAGCCGTTAATCAAAAATCTTACCGTTGACGCTGAGTTGGCATTCGGAAAAATTTTGCCCAGATTTGCTGGAGTCGACTCATGCTTTCCGCGAGTCGGCTCGAGGTCGTGATACTAAAAATAGAAATGTTTAGAAAGTCAAAGGGTCGACTCATCAAAAGTAAAGTGTCGACTCCTGAAAGTCGGGGGTCGACTCATGAAAAGTTGGGGTCGACTCGCGAAGTGCTCAGAAAAACACACCTCTGGTGTCTGAGCGGAGTCGACTCGCACAGTCATGGAGTCGGCTCGACAGAATCGGGGGTCGACTCAAGAAATTGCATGGGTCGACTCGAGACAGACAGTCATTTCTGTACTCTGAGGGGAGTCGACTCTGAAACTCAAGAGTCGGCTCCGGAACGTATCAAAAATCAGAAAGTTTTCTGATTGACTTTAAATTCGTTCCAGATTCATTTTAAATCATTATTTTGACTTGAATATAATAAAATTGACATTAAGAATCAATTCAAGAAATGTTTCCAAAAACTCATTGATTAAATATTAAGTATTGAATTTCTTTTGAAAGCTTAAACATTGAACATGAAGTTACTTTCAATTTGATTAAAGTCATACTTTAACATTCTCATTGATTGTTCTAAATAAATTCATTGCTCATGTAAATAAACTCATTACATCTTTTAATGTACTCATGGCTTTTGGTAATCATCAAAATCAATAAGATTGGGGCATATAATTTTTCAACAAACTCCCCAACAATCTCCCCCTTTTTGATGATGACAAAAACATTGAGTTTATGCATGATTGATTTGTGAATTTATTTTGATTTCATAAAAAGGCTTAGGCTCCCCCTGAATGTAGCTCCCCCTATGAAACTTAAATAAATATCCCATCTCATTCATTCAATCATTTTAATATCATTTGATTAATCAATTTTCTCCCATATGCATATACAGTTATAAAACTATAAAACTCTCCCCCTTTTTTGTTATCAACAAAAAGGTAGAGAAGCAATAAACATATCATTCATTCATTCAAGATTTGATTTAACAAAATCATTCATTCATTGATAATAGGAAGAAATACATTGAGTATTCAAAAAGATAATTCATTACATCAAAGTGTCAAATACATCAAAGTGTCTAATACATTGATACAAAATGTAAAACATAACATAACTTCAATACATTGCAAGGACTGAGTATCTAATACATTAAAATGAGTCCTAACAATCCTAGTCAAATGATCAATTATGTTTTCATTCCATCAGTTTGTATTTTACATAGTCCTTTAGCCTCTCATCCACAAAGGTGCAAGCAGTCAAAATTTTATCTTGTAGCTCTGCGTTGCATTTAGAATATGTTTCGCCATCTCCGCAGATATCTTTAATCTCTTCAAATATGTTCTTAAGATCTCCACTTAAAGATTCTGAAGAAGTGCTGAGAGTAGACTCAATTTTGGTGATCCGGTCATCCAAAGAGTATAGAGTTTCCTTGAGATTCATAAACTTATTTCAAACTCTGATTTTAATTTTTCTGACTGATCATCAAGAAGGCCTTTGAGTTGCCTTAACTGAAGATCTGTGAAGCCAACTGATGAAGATGAAGCTTGATCAAACAATGGAGCAGGGGTAGGAGCAGGAGCAGAAATAGGAGGGCTCGGAGGTGCAGGCGAAGAGTGTCTAACTGGTCCCGGTGCCTCAGCATCCGCTCTCTTCTATCAACCCTTTCCTTTCCCATTTCCATTCTTCTTAACAAATCCCATCCTATGTATAGTGGCCAAGCTGTAAAAATCTGTGTCTCAAGTTCCTCATAGGCTCACTATCAGAAATGACAATCCCTTGGCTCTGGAAAATTTTAGTGAGGATCATGCCATAGGGCAAGCTTGATTTTCTCTTTCCTCCACAGTCGGCAATATACCATAAAATCATACTGGGAAGGTTAATGGGTTTACCCGTTACAATTGCATCCATCACAAAAATATCCCTTTCTGACACATAATCGAATCTCCAATTTTGGGGAAAAGGATTCTACTACATATGTTGTGGAGCAATCTCAGTTCTAAGGATAACTGATTGGCAAATACTTCCTCAAAACCGACAACCTCCCGGTTAAGTAATCTAGAAAGTGCTGGGCTTCTGTCATCCGAAGAAAATGTAGAAGTTCCTGACATGGGTAGATCCAACAATCTTGAAAGCAGCTCTACAGTCACTGAAATTCGGTTTCCTCTAACAATGCTTATAAGACCATTATCTCCTCTAGATAGATTCTTATAAAATTCCTTTACAAGAGCGGATAAGTAGGACAATCTAGGGAACAGATCTTTCCCAACCCATCTCTATCAACTGTCTTCCAAAAGAAATCCCTCAGCCTCAAATAATTCAAAATCACTTTTCTCCCGTAGTAATGATTCTATCAGCTAGTCTATCTACCTGAGAAGGAGCTGTAGATGGAGAAGCATT
>UESW01004810.1:370207-504956 GCA_900491605.1 Calamus simplicifolius
TTATCTTTTTAGCTTCTTGTTCATGATCTAGAAGATACATCAATATTAAGTTTTTCAAGATCTTTTTCAATTAGTTTGTATCTTCCTCATCATCAATCTTTTCAGATCGTTGCTAAAGATTCATCAAAAACTACATGAATGGATTCTTCAACAACTAGGTTTCTTGTTAAAGACTCTATATGCCTTACTAGTTGTTGAATAACCTAAGAAAAATTCCTTCATCAGATTTAGCATCAAATTTTCCTAAGTTATTTTTACCATTATTATGAATGAAACATTTACATCCAAATGCATGAAAGTATTTAATGTTGGGTTTTCTATTCATTCCATAATTCATAAGGTGTTTTCTTTAATATTGGTCTTATTAAAGCTCTATTTAAGATGTAACATGCTGTGTTAATAGCTTCCGCCCAAAATTTTGGTAGTTGCTTTCACATAGCATGGTACGGGCCATGTCTTCTAGAGTTCTATTTTTCTTTCAACTACACCGTTTTGTTGTGGAGTCCTAGGGCTGAAAAATTATGATTAATTCCATTTTCAGTGCAGAAATTTTCAAATAAGTGATTTTCAAATTCTGTTCCATGATCACTTCTTAGAGATACTATAGTAGTGTTTTTCTCATTTGTGACTTTCTTGAAAAATTTCAGGAACATCGAGAAAGTCTCATCTTTGTGAGCTAAAAACATTACCCAAGTATATCTAGAGTAATCATCTACAATCACTAGACCATATTTCTTTCCTCCTAGACTTGTGGTTCTAGTTGGTCCAAAAAGGTCCATGTGAAGTAGCTCTAGTCCTAGAAGTTGAAACAATATTTTTAGATTTAAATGAACTTCTAGTTTGTTTTCCAAATTGACATGCATCACATATTTTATTATTTCAAAATCTAATTTAGGTAAACCTTTTACTAAATCCATTTTAATTAGTTTTGAAATAAGGTGTGTGCTTGCATGACCTAATCTACGATGCCACAACCAACTAATATCATTAATGTTAGCATTATCAGAACTTAGGCAATGACTACTCTTAGAAGTTTTGTCTGTGTCAACTAAGTATATATTGCCAAATCTATATCCAGTAAAAACAATGCTATCATCAATAGAATTAGTTACAGTGCATAAAGAAGATTTAAATGAAACTTTAAAACCTTTTATCACATAATTGACTTATGCTAATTAGATTATGCTTCAAACCATTAACATAAAGTACATTTCAATATATATGGATGGAGTTATGCGAATTTACCAAGGCCCAAGATTTGACCTTTACCGTTATCGCCAAATGTAACAACTCCACCTACATTTGCTTCTAGGGTGATGAATTCCTCTTTGTCACCCGTCATATGTCTTGAGCAGCCGCTATCAAGATACCACTTCTTTTGATCTTTTGGCTACAAGACATTCCTGCAATATCATCAAACTTTATGTTTAGGTACCCAAGCTTTCTTGGGTCCTTCATGGTTAGTAGCACAAAAATTGTTCCTTTCGGAACCCATATTTTCTTAGCTTTAATTTTATTGTTGTTTTTTAATTTTACATTCATAAGGATTTATGTCCTTTTTGATTACATTTAAAACATGTAATATTACCTTGGTTGGCTTTTACAAAAATATTTTTAGTGATTTTTTTTCTTAGTGTTATATCCTAGCCCAGCTTTATCAAAAACAGCTTTTTGACTATCTAGGATCATGTTAAGTTTAGTTGAACTTAATGTGAATTTCAACAATGTCCTTATATTTTTTAACTTCTTTCCTTTAGTTTATCATTTTCATTAGAGATTGATTCTTTTCTTTTATTAGAATTTTTATTTTCAGATTTAAGTTTCTTAACTTCTTAAAGCTAATTCATTTTCTTTTAGAAACTAACATTATCATTTTTCAAAGATTTAATTTCTTTTTCAAAACTTAAAATCTATCAAGTTCATTAAAAGCTTCAAACATTCATCAAAGTAAACTCATCGCAAGGGTTTCGGAACTTACCTCGTCATTGTCGTCGTCGCCATGAAACAAATTTGCAACCTCTTTTGTTCTTCTTCTTCGGAAGAAGATTCATTGCTGTCAGTCCATGTTGCAACATATGCCTTCTTCTTTTTCTTGAAGGTCTTTTTCAATTGTGGACAATCATATCGAAATGCCCCGGTTTCTTACACTCATAACATATCAAGGGGTCTTTCTCTTTGTCCTTGTCCTTGTCCTTTTTTTTCCTTTTCTCCTTCCATTTGCTTCCAAATTTTTTCTTGTGGAAGGGTTTCTTTCTCCTCAAAATCTTTTAAACTTCTTGCTAAGAGAGCAGTTTCATCATCATCATCATCACTGCTGCTCTCTTCTTCTTTTGCAGCTTTGAGGGCAATTACTTTCTTTTTCTTTGTTCCTCCTCTACATGCTGCCTCATAGTCAGCTCATGGGTCATAAGAGATCCTAGAAGCTCCTCTAAGGGTAAAGTGTTGAGGTCCTTAGGCTTCTTGGATTGCTGTCACTTTTGCTTCCCATGATCTTGGTAATGACCTAAGAATTTTGCGAACAAGTTCAGAGTTAGTATCTTCTTCCTAAGACTTTTCAAACCATTTACAATATCGGTGAATCTAGTGTACATGCATGCAATGGTTTCAGATTGTTCCATGCTAAATAATTCATATTTATGAACAGAATATTAATTTTAGATTCTTTTACTTGATTGGTACCCTCATGGGTAACCTCTAATCTATCCCAAATCTCCTTTGCGGAATTACATGTGGAGATTCTATTAAACTCATTAGCATCTAAGGAGCAATATAAGACATTCATGGCTTTAGCGTTAAGCTGTGCCATTTTCCTATCATTATCATTCCAGTCCCTTTCGGGCTTAGGAACAATAGTGCCATCTATAACATGTGTGGGTGTACTAGGTCCATTGATTATAACACCCCATAGCTCATAATCAGAAGCTTGAATGAATATCCTCATTCTAGCTTTCCAATATGAATAATGTTGAGAAATTATTGAAACATAATTGCCCCAACTTTATTGATTTTGATGATTTCCAAAAGCCATGAGTACCTTAAAGAAAAATGTGTTTATTATCAAAAACCTTGAGCTTATTCAAATTGAAAGAAATGAACTATCAATGGTTATATTAATGAGTTTTGAACCGTTAGAAAAAGGAGTTTCAAGTTCTATGCTTAAAAGGATTTCAAAAAGGAATTTTTATACATTATAATTCAATCGATGAATTCTTGAAACATGTCTTGAATCCATGATAAACGTCATATTTAATGTATTCAAGTCAAATTTATATTTTAAATTTAATTGGGACAAGTTTTAAAGTCAATCAGAACATTTTTCTGATTTTTGTATCGGTCCCGAGCCGACTCAAGGGTTTCCGAGTCGACTCCCCAAAATGCTGATTTTCTCGAGTCGACCCTTGGTTTTCAAGAGTCGACCCCTGACTTCTTGCGAGCCGACTCCTGTCTGTGCGAGCCGACTCCGCTCAAACAACAGAACCCATGTTTTTTGAGCACTTCTCGAGTCGACTCCCCATTTTCCTCGAGTCGACTCCCGACTTTCAGGAGCCGACACTTCTGTTTTCGCGAGTCGACCCTTCAATGCTTAAAATGTTTCTATTTTTGGTAATCGACTTCGAGCCGACTCCCACAAAGCTCGAGTCGACTCCGCGAAATCTGGGCGCGATTTTTAACGATGACACATCAGCCCCAACGGTAAGATTTTTGAATAACGGCTATTTTTCTTGTCTCTAACGGATATATTTTTGCAGATTCTATAAATAGAGGAGCTCTTTTCAAATCAAAAAAAAAGAGAAAATCAAAGAGAGAAAAGAATCATTTGAAAAGAGGGAAAAACAGAGCATATTGAAAAATCATTTAGCTCAAAGAAGAGTGATTCAAAAGGAGTGAAATCCAAGAGGAAATTCGTCTGCTCCTTCTCATCAATCCACAAAAGCCAAAAGAAAATCCAAAGCATTTCAAAGGTCAAATCGGAGGATTTTCAAAAGAGGAAAAAGCTTCATCTCAACTCCAAAGTCTTCAACGGTCAAGAATCTTGCTGAGGCGTGATTCAACACTTCTAGAGGAGTTGAAGAGAAGAAGGAAGAAAGCCCAAGCATCTACCATCTGCAAATTATCAGGCTTTTCTAACCTTTTATTATTTGTACTTCATTTGTATATTTGCTCAAGGGGAGCACATTATTGTTCAAACACTTCTATTATTTGTTTGCTGATTCAATCAGTGGATTGAATCAGTGGAGGTTGGTATACCTCGTGCAAGCCGGAGTGCTTGTGTTGGGTTAGTTGTGAGCCCTTGAAAAACAACGTGTAGGGTTTTGTGCTGGTAAGCCCGAGTTAAAACCAGCTGGGTTCGTTGTGCGCCCGTGAAAACAACAAGTTTGAGTTGTGAGCTTGGAAAACAACTCGGCTGTAATCTAGAGAGATTATAGTGTGGACCCAAGTGAGTCTTGGGAGTGGACGTAGGTGCTGGTTGCGCCGAACCACTATAAAATTATCTTGTGTTTGCCGTGCCATATTTTCTCTTCTCTATCTCTCTTATATTTGCTTGTGCATTGCTTATTAGTTATCCTCTCACTTGCACATCTTGCTAACTAATCAATTAAAGTAAAAAGTCTTAAATTTTTAAGAACCCAATTCACCCCCCCCTCTTGGGTTGCCATCTGGGCCAACAATTGGTATCAGAGCAAGTGCTCATTTAGAATTTGATCTCACGATCAAGGGCTAAAGATCCATATGGCAACACAAATTGGTTCAAGTTTTGCTGAAGGTCATTCTACGAATCGACCTCCTTTATTTAATGGCCAACTATTCATATTGGAAAGCTAGAATGAGAATATTCATTCAAGCTTCGGATTATGAATTTGGGGAGTAATAATAATGGACCTAGTACACCCACACACCTTATTGATGGCACTATTGTTCCTAAACCCGAAAGGGATTGGAATGATAATGATAGGAGAATGGCACAACTAAATGCTAAGGCCATTAATATTTTATATTGTTCCTTAGACTCAAATGAATTCAACCGAATCTCAACTTGTAATTCCGCAAAAGAAATTTGGGATAGGTTGGAAATAACTCATGAAGGAACAAACCAAGTAAAAGAATCAAAGATAAATATTTTGGTTCATAAATATGAATTATTTACTATGGAACAAACTGAAACCATCACATGCATGTTCACTAGATTTACTGATATTGTGAATGGTCTGAAAAGTCTTGGTAGAACTTATACTAATGCTGATCTTGTGCGTAAAATTCTTAGGTCACTACCAAGATCGTGGGAAGCAAAGTCACTGCTATCCAAGAAGCAAAGGACCTCAATGCACTACCTTTAGAGGAGCTTCTAGGATCCTTAATGACCCACGAGTTAACAATGAAGCAGCATGTTGAGGAGGAAACAAAAAGAAGGAAAACTCTTGCCCTCAAGACTGCAGAAATGGAAGAGAGCAGCAGTGAAAGTAATGATGAAGATGATGAGGAAACTGCTCTCTTGGCCAAGAAGTTCAGAAAGTTTATGAGAAAAAGGCCTTCCATAAAAAGAAATTTGGAGCAAGATTTGAAGGAGAAAAGGATAAGAAAAAGGACAAGGAGAAAGAAAAAGAAAAAGAGCCCTTAGTATGTTATGAGTGCAAAAAACCAGGGCACTTTAAGTATGATTGTCCTTTGCTGAAAAAGGCCTACAAGAAAAAGAAGAAAGCATACATGGCAACATGGTCTGATGAATCTTCCTCGTCGGAAGAAGATGAGCAAAAGGAAGTTGCCAATATCTGTTTCATGGCCAACGACGACGACAACGACAATGAGGAATGTCTTGTAGCCAAAAGATCAAAGAAAAAGTGGTACCTTGATAGTGGCTGCTCAAGACATATGACGGGTGACAAAGATGAATTCATCACCCTAGAGGAAAAGAAAGGTGGAGTTGTGACGTTTGGCAACAACGGTAAAGGTCAAATTATGGGCCTTGGTAAAGTTCGCATAACTCCATCTATAGTTATTGACAATGTACTTTATGTTAATGGTTTGAAGCATAATCTAATTAGCATAAGTCAATTATGTGATAAAAATTTTAATGTTTCATTTAAATCTTCTTTATGCACTGTAACTAATTCTATTGATGATAGCATTGTATTTACTGGTTATAGACATGGCAATGTTTACTTAGTTGACTTAGAAAAATTATCTTGAGTGATCATTGCTTAATTGCTGACAATGCTAACATAAATGAAATTAGTTGGTTGTGGCATCGTAGATTAGGTCATGCAAGCACACACCTTATTTCAAAACTAATTAAAATGGATTTAGTTAAAGGTTTACCTAAATTAGATTTTGAAAATAATAAAATATGTGATGCATGTCAATTTGGAAAACAAACTAGAAGTTCTTTTAAATCTAAAAACATTGTTTCAACTTCTAGGGCACTAGAGCTACTTCACATGGATCTTTTCGGACCAACTAGAACCACAAGTCTAGGAGGAAAGAAATATGGTCTAGTGATTGTAGATGATTATTCTAGATATACTTGGGTAATGTTTTTAGCTCACAAAGATGAGACTTTCTCGATGTTCCTGAAATTCTTCAAGAAAGTCACAAATGAGAAAAACACTACTATAGTATCTCTAAGAAGTGATCATGGAACAGAATTTGAAAATCACTATTTGAAAATTTCTGCACTGAAAATGGAATTAATCATAATTTTTCAGCCCCTAGGACTCCACAACAAAACGGTGTAGTTGAAAGAAAAATAGGACTCTAGAAGACATGGCCCGTACCATGCTATGTGAAAGCAACTTACCAAAGTATTTTTGGGCGGAAGCAATTAACACAGCATGTTACATCTTAAATAGAGCTTTAATAAGACCAATATTAAAGAAAACACCTTATGAATTATGGAATGAAAGAAAACCAAATATAAAATACTTTCATGCATTTGGATGTAAATGTTTCATTCATAATAATGGTAAAAACAACTTAGGAAAATTTGATGCTAAATCTGATGAAGGAATTTTTCTAGGTTATTCAACAACTAGTAAGGCATATAGAATCTTTAACAAGAAAACCTTAGTAGTTGAAGAATCCATTCATGTAGTTTTTGATGAATCTTTAGCAACTGGATCTGAAAAGATTGATGATGAGGAAGATACAAACATAATTGAAAAAGATCTTGAAAAACTTAATATTGAAGTATCTTCTGATCATGAACAAGAGGCTAAAGATGATGATTCACATAAGGACGATGATGTCAATATTGATCATAATGATGTAGATCTTCCAAGAGACTGGAGATATGCTCATAGTCATCCTAAGGAATTGATTATAGGCGATCCATCTCAAGGAATAGGACTAGATCATACATGAGAAATATTAGTAATCATCTTGCATTTGTATCACAAATTGAACCTAAAACTATAGAAGAAGCTGAAAAAGATAATAATTGGATGTTAGCAATGCAAGAAGAACTAAATCAATTTACAAGAAATAATGTTTGGACCTTAGTTGAAAGACCTAAAAACATTCAGTAATAGGATCAAAATGGGTTTTTAGAAATAAACTAGATGAAAATGGCATTGTAATTAGAAACAAAGCTAGATTGGTTGCTAAAGGATATAATCAAGAAGAAGGTATTGATTTTGATGAAACCTTTGCACCTGTAGCTAGATTAGAAGCCATTAGGCTATTACTTGCATTTGCATGTCATATGAACATTAACTTATTTCAAATGGATGTAAAAAGCGCATTTTTAAATGGATTTATTAATGAAGAAGTTTATGTAGAACAACCACCAGGTTTTGAAGATCACGAGTTTTCAAATCACGTTTTTAAATTGCACAAAGCTTTATATGGTTTGAAACAAGCACCTAGAGCTTGGTATGATAGGTTAAGTAAATTCTTAATAGAAAATGATTTTACAAGAGGAAATGTTGATAAAACCTTGTTTTTGAAAAGAAAAGGTAAAGATTTACTTGTAGTACAAATATACGTAGATGACATTATTTTTGGTGCTACTAACGATTCTCTTTGTCAAGAATTTGCAAAGTTGATGCAGGGAGAATTCGAGATGAGCATGATGGGAGAACTCAACTTCTTCCTTGGACTCCAGATCAAACAATGCAAGGAGGGAATCTTTATCAACCAAACCAAGTACACAAGAGAACTACTCAAAAAGTTTGGTATGGAAACAATGAAACCCCTCGGAACTCCAATGAGTCCTTCATGCAAGCTGGACAAAGATGAAGAAGGTAAAAAGGTTGATCAAAAGTATTATCGAGGTATAATCGGATCCCTTCTTTATTTAACAGCAAGTAGACCAGATATATGTTTTCAGTATGTTTATGTGCTAGATTTCAATCTGAACCTAAAGAATCACATTAATAGCTGTTAAAAGAATTTTAAGATATCTAAATGGAACTAAAAATGTAGGTTTATGGTATTCTAGAGATTCCACATTAAACCTAATTGCATATTCAGATTCTGATTATGCTGGATGTAAATTAGATAGAAAAAGCACAAGTGGTGCATGCCAATTCTTAGGTAGTAACTTAATCACATGGTTTAGCAAAAAGCAAAATTCAGTTGCATTATCAACTACTGAAGCTGAATATGTAGCAGCTGGAAGTTGCTGTGCGCAAATCCTATGGATTAAGCGACAACTTGAAGACTATGGTATCACACTTAATAAAACACCCATAAGATGTGATAACACTAGCGCAATCAACTTAACAAAAATCCAATTCAACACTCAAGAACAAAACACATAGAAATTAGATATCATTTTATAAGGGAACATGTAGCTAATGATGAAATTTGTTTAGATTATGTAAACACTGAAGAACAATTAGCTGACATATTCACTAAACCTTTAAATGAAGAAAGATTTTGTTATCTTAGAGGAGAATTAGGAATTTGTAATCCTTTTGAATAAATTTTGAAACCTCTAAGGAAATATCTAGAGTTCTTTCAAATTCTCAAAATCTTAAGGAAATTCTATCTAGAACTCATATCAATTTGATCTCTCAAAGTCCATGATTTTTAATCATACTCAAAGATCAAATCCGGACTCAATTCGGATTTCTCTGAATCTAATCTAATTTTTCTCTGAATTGTCCGGGAGCCGACTCGAGAGTATCGGAGTCGACTCGAGTTTCTACTGAAACTCAGGAGTCGACCCCTCTCTGAGCGAGTCGACTCGAGATCGTGTCCATGCTCTGTGACTAGTCGGGAGCCGACTCCACGCTTTGCGCGAGTCGACTCGACGTGGTCCCAGTCGAATTATTTAGGGCACGAGTCGACCCGACGGACATTCCAAATCTTTCCAAATCTTCTCCAGAGCTTTTCCAAAACCCTCCAAACCTCAAATAACCTCTGATTAACCAATCCTTCAAGATCTATGGCACCCAAAACCCGAGGAGCTAGCTCGAGTGGCGCCGGTTTGAAGAGAAAGAGGACCGTTCGACGACCCGTCCGCGAGCCGTCTACGGATTCATCTTCCACCCCTTCTGCTAGTGATCCTCCTGCTCCAGCTCCTACCCTTCAGGTAGATCTTCTAGCCAGTAGGATTGTCACCACAGGAAGAAAAGTTAATTTTGAACTTGTTTGAGAATGAAGGATTCATCATTGGTAGACAACTAATTGAGATGGGATTTGAGTATATTTGTTCATTGGACTGTCCCACCTACCCTGCTCTAGTTAAAGAGTTTTACAAGAATTTGTCTAGAGGAGATGATGGCTTAGTAAGCAAGGTTAGAGGCATTGGTCTAAACATTACATCCTCCATTCTATCTAGACTATTGAGATTACCATTGTCTGGACCATCTACATTTGCCCCAGAAGATAGATCTCCAGCCCTCACTAGGCTATTGAATCGAAATTTTGAAGGTTTTGAAGAAGTATTTGCCATCAACTGCCTTTGGAATTAAGACTTCTCCACAACATTTGCAGCAGGATTTTATTTCCCAAAACCGGCAGATTCGACTATATTTCTGAGCGAGATATTTTTGTCATGGATGCTGTTGTTTCTGGGAAACCCATCAATCTACCTAGGATGATAATTTGGTATATTGCAGACTGTGACGGGAAAAAGAAATCTAGTTTGCCCTATGGCATGGTTTTAACTAAATTATTTCAAAGCCAAGGATTGTTTTTAGTGATTGTGAGCCAAAGAAGGAGTTAAGACATACAGATTATTATACTTTGGCTACCATTCATCGTATGGGTTTGTTAAGAAAAATGGAAGTTGGGAGAGAAAGAATGTTACAGAGGACAGAGACATAGATGCAGAGGCCCCCAGACCTTCCTTGAGACATTCATCACCTGAGCCTCCTCAGTGCTCGTCTGTTCCAGAGTCTGTTACTGCTCCTACTTCTGACTCTACCCCTGCTCCTACTGTTGCTCCTGCTCAGTCTTCTACAGTTTCATCTGGTAGTTTTTCTGATATATAGCTAGACCAGCTTCGGTCATTATTCAAGTCTGAGTTAAGTGATCATGAAAAGAAATGAAAGAAGAATTTAATGAAAAGTATATGAATTTAAAAGAAGCCTTATATTCTCTCAGTGATCGGGTTGCATCGATCGAGTCTACTCTCAGTTCATCTACCAGTTCCTTAAGTGAAGATTTAAAGAATATCTTTGGAGAACTTAAGGATATCTGCGGTGATTCGGAGACATACTCCCAATGCAACACTGAGCTTCAAGAAAAATTACATCTGCTTGTACTTTTGTTGATGAAAAACTCAAAGACTATGTTAGACTTCAATGTGAAGGGATGAGGCAGATTGTAGATCACTTGAATAGAATTACTAGAGAAATTTTTAAGTTTTCATGTAATCTCTTTTTGATGTAATCTCTTTTTGATGTAATCAAGTTTAATTTCAATGCAATGAGCAAGTTTACATTTTCATATACTTTCATTTTGAGAATGAGAAAATTTGATGCATTACTTTTGTCTATTTCAATTATCAATCACCTTGAATGATTATCTTCAATCGATAAGTTTAATAGAAAAAGATAAAGAATATTATTGATATTAAACTTCCTAACCTTTTTGTTGATTACAAAAAAGGGGGAGAGTTTTTATTCAATCGTATATGCCTTGCCTTTAGTTCAATCAAAGTTTAATTTTTGAAAGAGGAAGAGCATAAGGGGAAGAAATAAATTGAATTTCATAAAGAATGCTTAAGTTTCTGTTTTTGAAAAATTTGAATGATTTATAAAATTATGGTTCATAGGGGGAGCTACCTCATTGAGGGGGAGCCTTTCCATGAACACAATAGTTGATTTTGGAATCATAAATTTTTTCAATTTTAAATGCATATACTCAATGTTTTTGTCATCATCAAAAAGGGGGAGATTGTTGAGAAATTATTGAAACATAATTGCCCCAACTTTATTGATTTTGATGATTTCCAAAAGCCATGAGTACCTTAAAGAATGTGTTTATCTATCAAAACCATGAGCTTATTCAAATTGAATGAAATGGAATATCAATGGTTATATGTAATGAGTTTTGAAACAATTAGAAAAAGGAGTTTCATGCTCTATGCTTAAAAGATTTCAAAAAGGAATTTTTATACATTATAATTCAATCGATGAATTCTTGAAACATGTCTTGAATCCATGCTTAATGTCATATTCAATGTATTCGAGTCAAATTTATATTTAAATTTAATTGGGACAAGTTTTAAAGTCAATCAGAACATTTTTCTGAGTTTTGTATCGCTCCCGAGCCGACTCAAGGGTTTCCGAGTCAACTCCCCAAAATGACTGATTTTCTCGAGTCGACCCTTGGTTTTTCAAGAGTCGACCCCTGACTTCTTGCGAGCTGACTCCTATCTGTGCGAGCCGACTCCGCTCAAACAACAGAACCCATGTTTTTTGAGCACTTCTCGAGTCGACTCCCCATTTTCCTCAAGTCGACTCCCAACTTTCGTGAGCCGACACTTCTGTTTTCGTGAGTCGACCTTTCAATGCTTAAAAATGTTTCTATTTTTGGTAATCGACTTCGAGCCGACTCCCACAAAGCTCGAGTCAACTCCACGAAATCTGGGCGCGATTTTTAATGATGACACATCAGCCCCAACGGTAAGATTTTTGAATAACGGCTATTTTTCTTTGTCTCTAACGGATATATTTTTGCAGATTCTATAAATAGAGAAGCTCTTTTCAACCCAAAAAAAAAAAGATTTTTGAAAATCAAAGAGAGAAAAGAATATCTTTTGAAAAGAGGGAAAAACAGAGCATATTGAGAAAATCATTTAGCTCAAAGAAGAGTGATTCAAAAGGAGAGAAATCCAAGAGGAAACTTCGTTTGCTCCTTCTCATCAATCCACAAAAGCCAAAAGAAAATCCACAAGCATTTCAAAGGTCAAATCGAAGGATTTTCAAAAAGGAAAAAGCTTCATCTCAACTCCAAAGTCTTCAACGGTCAAGAATCTTGCTGAGGCGTGATTCAACACTTCTAGAGGAGTTAAAGAGAAGAAGGAAGAAAGCCCAAGCATCTACCATCTGCAACATTATCAGGCTTTTCTAACCTTTCATTACTTTGTACTTCATTTGTATATTTGCTCAAGGGGAACACATTATTGTTCAAACACTTCTACTCTATTTGTTTGCTGATTCAATCAGTGGATTGAATCAGTGGAGGTTGGTATACCTCGCTGCAAGCCGGAGTGCTTGTGTTGGGTTAGTTGTGAGCCCTTGAAAAACAACGTGTAGGGTTTTGTGCTGGTAAGCCCGAGTTAAAACCAGCTGGGTTCGTTGTACGCCCATGAAAACAACAAGTTTGAGTTGTGAGCTTGGAAAACAACTCGGCTGTAATCTAGAGAGATTATAGTGTGGACCCAAGTGAGTCTTAGGAGTGGATGTAGGTGCTGGTTGCGCCGAACCACTATAAAATTATCTTGTGTTTGCCGTGCCATATTTTCTCTTTCTCTATCTCTTTATATTTGCTTATGCATTGCTTATTAGTTAGCCTCTCACTTACACATCTTGCTAACTAATCAATTAAAGGTAAAAAGTCTTAAAATTTTTAAGAACCCAATTCACCCCCCCCTCTTGGGTTGCCATCTGGGCCAACAAATAATTTGAACCATTAAACAGTGGAGGTCTATTCGTAGAATGACCTTCAGCAAATGATCCAACTTGTGTTGCCATTTGGAACTTTAGCTCTTGATCGTGTGATCAAAATCTAATGAGCACTAGCTCTGATACCAATTGTTGGCCCAGATGATAACCCAAGAGGGGGGGGGGTGAATTGGGTTCTTTAAAAATTAGCCTTTTAAAAATGTTTTGCTTAAGAAGAATGAAGGCAATAGCAATGCAAATACAAAGTGCAGTGAATAAAACAGAGATAGAGAAAGAGTCAATGAAAGCACGGCAAACACAAAGAGTTTATAGTGGTTCGGTGTATCCAACACCTACGTCCACTCCAAGATTCACTTGGGTCCACACTATAATCACCCTAGATTACAGCAGAGTTGTTTTACAAGCTCACAACTCAAACTTGTTGTTTTCCCGGGCGCACAACGAACCCAGCTGGTTTTCAAGGGCTCATCAGCACAAAAACCTTAACCCAAGCTTTACCAAGCTTGTACCGAGGTAAGACTACCTCAACTAGTTCAATCCCCCAGATTGAACTAGATACAAAGAATAGAAGTATGGTTTTTCAATTACAAAGCTCCTCAATGAGCAGATAAACAAATGTAAGAATAAAGTTTAGAAAAGCCTGATTTGCAGTTGGTTGGCTTTGTGCTTTTCTTCTTTTCCTCTTTTTCTCAACTCCTTTGAAGTGTAGAATCGGGCCTCAGCTTGGATTCTTCACGGAATGTACTTTGGAGTTGATTTGAGCTTTTCATCTTTTGAGTGTTAAAAATCACTTGTAATGCTCTTGAATAGCTCATGGATTTTCTTCTGAAGCTTCCTTGGATTGTTGAGCTTGAACACAGAAGGAGCTTCCTTGGATTTCACACTCTTTCTTTCACTCTATTTTGAATCACGGATTTTTTCAAATGAAGCTCTATTTTTCTGATTTTTCTTTTCTTTTCTCTTGAAATGAATATCTCTCGGTTTGTATATCTTTGATTTGAAAACGGCTTCTCTATTTATAGATTCTGCAAAAATATAGCCGTTAGAAACAAAGAAAAATAGCCGTTAATCAAAAAACTTACCGTTGACGCTGAGTTGGCATTCGGAAAAATTTTGCCCAGATTTGCTGGAGTCGACTCATGCTTTCCGCGAGTCGGCTCGAGGTCGTGATACTAAAAATAGAAATGTTTAGAAAGTCAAAGGGTCGACTCATCAAAAGTAAAGTGTCGACTCCTGAAAGTCGGGGGTCGACTCATGAAAAGTTGGGGTCGACTCGCGAAGTGCTCAGAAAAACACACCTCTGGTGTCTGAGCGGAGTCGACTCGCACAGTCATGGAGTCGGCTCGATAGAATCGGGGGTCGACTCAAGAAATTGCATGGGTCGACTCGAGACAGACAGTCAATTCTGTACTCTGAGGGGAGTCGACTCTGAAACTCAAGAGTCGGCTCCGGAACGTATCAAAAATCAGAAAGTTTTCTGATTGATTTTAAATTCGTTCCAGATTCATTTTAAATCATTATTTTGACTTGAATATAATAAAATTGACATTAAGAATCAATTCAAGAAATGTTCCAAAAACTCATTGATTGAAATATTAAGTATTGAATTTCTAATTGAAAGCTTAAACATTGAACATGAAGTTACTTTCAATTTGATTAAAGTCATACTTTAACATTCTCATTGATTGTTCTAAATAAATTCATTGCTCATGTAAATAAACTCATTACATCTTTTAATGTACTCATGGCTTTTGGTAATCATCAAAATCAATAAGATTGGGGCATATAATTTTTCAACAAACTCCCCAACAACTTTAGCAATGGCCCTTCTTTGGGCAGGGAGCACATCCCCTGTAACCTTCCTCTTCCTGGTGGCCGCTTGCTTGAGCTCATGAAGTAACGGCGCCATCCCTATACAGGCGGAGAGTAGTTAAAAAAAAAAAAGAAAAAAGAAAAAGGGAAAGAGGAAAAGAAAAAGAAGAAAAGCAAAGGGAGGAGAAGAGAGGCGAGTAATCAAGTGCTCACCCCTCGCGGGAATTAAGCCGGCAAGACGAAGGTTCTCCTCGGCTAGAAGCATATTGCACCGAGGGATGTCGGCAGTCAGGAGTTGCCCAAATGCCATCCGATCTCGTGGAAGGATGGAGGGATCCCTATTAGCGTCAATGTTCGGTATTCCCCAGCTTCCACGAACCCCACCGATGTCAACAAAGAAGAACTTGTCCTTCCACCCTTTGACGGAAGTAGGAAGGCACAGTTTGAGGATCCTATTAGACCTAGGGGTGAAGGACGACCAACCCGATTGCTTGCGAAGGGTGTAAAAGCTACGGAACAAAGAGATACTGGCCTCAATGCCTTGCAAGTGGCAGAGTACCAGAAAACCGACGATGGTTCGGATTGAGTTGGGAACTAACTGGGAGGGAGTCAAAGAGTATCGGTCCAGGAGATTGAGAATAAAAGGGTGGATGGGCAACCGAAGCCCGGCCTTAAAAAAGGCTCCGTACAAAGCAACCCTCCCGAAACGGGAAGAAGTTACCCTGTCATTAGGGGTAGGGGGAACAAATGAAGGTCCGACAGGAAGCTATACTTGGCTTTTAGGTTTACTATGTCTTGAGCAGACATAGCGGAAGCTGTCCCTTCGGGGGACTCCTTGGCGACCCTGGAAGGACCGGCAGCCATCGACTAGCTCCGGACGAAAATCCGCCCGTCGACCGGATGACTCCCGGTTAGGGGACGGCTGACTGGCCGCTGCTCCGGTGAAGAATGGTTAGAGGAAGGGGTAGACCATTGGCTTGATAAGGAATCAAAAGTCTGAGAAGGGTTGTGGGAACCCCCCCAAGAACCAGAGATGGAGCAAGAAGGTGAGGAAACCAGAGTAACTAACCTGGAAAACTCGAGCCAAAAATAGAGCACGGGAAGAATGTACACTGGAGATAAATGGACGCTTACGAAATCGAAAGGGGGCAGCAGCGTAAGAAATGGGGAGGATGGGAAGATGAGGGCGATTTTTCCTCATAACCATTTCAGGTCACCCCCACAATCGTTCGATCTGACCACGCGTCCATCTTCAATTGGGAGGCGTTTCGACGGCCCGCCAACGCGAAAAACTCAAAAAGACCACCATAAAAAGGGAGGCATTAGCTTTATCGTAATGATACCGCTCGCCTTTTCGTAACGCTGCCCGAGGGAAATCCTCCCTAATCCCAACAAAGGCAAAATGATGACGCGAAAACCGGCCGCCTAGAGGATATTAACACCCCTTTCGCGGGTAAGTGAACGCTCACCCATCTCAGGGGCGGGGGGGCATTTGATACGGCTGGCCATTTCCTCTGGGTGGTATTATCTTTTGCACGATTTTTGAAAGCAATGATGTGACAGCAAAACCCCTTTTGCGGGGCCTTCAGCGTCGGCCCCAGCGCTGACTTTGGCTCCGGCCTCCAGCGCTGGCATCCAGCGTCGGCCTTCAGCGTCGGTCACCCATGTCGGCCCCCAACGCTGACTTTGGCTCCGGCCTCCAGCGTCGGCATCCAGCGATGGCCCCCTGCGTCAGCCTTCAGCGGCGGCACCCAGCGCTGAGACTGGCGCTGCCCTCCAGCGTCAGCCTCCAGTGCCGGCCTCCAACTTCGACTCCCAGCGTCGGCCTTCGGTATCTTTCACATGCCCAATGATCAGTCTCATACAACGGATCCCGTGATCTAAGGACTACTGCCGAGCACCTCGCTCGCCAAAATCATGGGCCAATGTTAGCTCGATCGGCAGTTACCGCTATAAGCGGCCCTTATCCAGCAACAGCCCAACGACTTGCCGTTCGATGAAACATCATAACAGGGAAGATTCGACGGTTCCAACAGAACGAGATAAACGTGATCCCATACAGGTATAAAAAGAGGACCCGAGCTCCATGCGAGGGGACTCTCTCTCTGGCCTCCTCTTGAAAATTCCACTTAGACATAATCTCCCTGTTCCACAACTCGCTGACTTGGGCGTCGGAGGGTCCCCGCCGGAAATACCGGCCGGGACTTTTTTGCAGGCTCTAAGAGGAAAACGGCGACTTTTCTACGCTCACCATAATCCTAGCCCATTCGACATTCATCATAAGTGAGTTGACGGCAACAAAAAGAAAAGAAAGAAAAAAATGCATATTAAGAACAATACTAAGCCAAAAGCTTAATAGGATTAAAAACTAATCTTTGCCATTGAAATATAAAATTTGTTAAAATAAACTAATTTTTACTATTAAAGAACAAGATTGTTAGAATTAAAAATTAATTCTAATTTTAAGAAAATTTATATTAACTTGAAACATAATTCATGTAAATATAGAAGGTGGGATAAGGCAAAAAATATGAGTTTGTTATTCATTTTTTAATCGTCCATTAGTCTTAACATCTTATACCCATCTCAGCATTTTTGTACATTCATCATGTTAAAATATTTCTTGATAGGCCGTGCCAGGCATGATCCAATCATGCAGGTTGGGAATGGTCCATGAGCGACACAATGAGTCTGAGCCATGCCGTGTCAGATATGATCCAGTGTTCACCTTTAGCAATGGCATGCCCAGCATCTTTTCATACTAATGCCATCCGGTGGGCCAAGCAGTCAACGTTAAGCCGTAATTGCGAGTGTCAGATTGATGGCCCATCGGTCCCAACGGATTTAATAAGGGAAGGTTGAGAAGGACTGCCAGCAATCGATATCAAAGCAGCAGCTTGCTTCTCTCCTTGTCCTTTTAGGTTAGCCATTTGAATGTCCTTTCACGTCAACCATTTGAAAGCAACAGCTTGCTTCCCCTACTTATCATTTTTTTTTGTCGACACGTTTTTTGATGGCGATATGATGGCCCAGGCACGAATGGATTGAAATTCGGGATTGAATTGAGCTAGATGCCTTTTATAATATCAAGTCCATTTGAGATTTTAATTAATTTATTAACAAATTAAATTTATATAATTTAAAAATTTTAAGCATACACTATAAGAAAATAGCATAATAGTGACAAAAATTCGTCAAAAATTTGTGATGGAACATATTTTTCATCACTAAATTGTAACGGATCAGTGACGAACTATCCGTCACTAAATTGTGACGGATTAGTGAGGAACTATCCATCACTCATTATTCCATCACTATTCCATCACAAATATTTCCATCACTATTCCATCACAATTTAGTAACGGATTGTTGATAAAAATTTAGTCACTAAAACTTACGTCACTAGTCCGTCACGAATATTCCATCACAATTTAGTGATAAATTATTGACGGAATGCATGTCATCAACCATCCGTTATTGTTCCATCACTAATCAATCACTATTATTTTCATCACTAATCCATCACTATTATTTCTATCAGAAATCCATCACTAATCAATTATTAACATAATAAAATTTCATCAAATTTTTATTCTTATAAATTTAAAATTATTTTTAAATTATAATATATTTAATGCATTCTAATGAAATTTATAGATGAAAATTCAAATTTAAGAATAAAAAATATATTTCATAAAATAAGATGCATATTTATATACATCAATAACACTAATGTTTTATACATTAGACATCAAATTATTAAGTTTAAGATAAGTCAAAGAGACAACTTGTAATGATCAAACTATTAACGCTGGCATGAGCCATGTCATAGCTTGGGTGGATTCTTTTTTCCTTCATCACCTTTTACACCTCTAGTCTCCTCACAGATTGCTACGGCCCATCGCTGGGAGGAGAAACTATACCTACATTAGGGCCACTTCTGTGAATGAACATTTAATGGCTGAAACTATTACTCATTTTCACTCAAGGCAAGTAACGTAAACATTTTAATGGCTGAAACGGCATAAGAGAACTTGAAAAACAAAAATCGCTGCTGTGAATGAAAAGAAACTTATTCTTTAATCCCCTTAAAGCTCATCAGGCGTAAAAACAAAAGCATTTTATAAGTATGCTACTAGAAAAACCAAATAGTGAATTGAGTGAGCTCCAACAACAGCTTTGAGTCAAAATGGTGATATATTTATTAGCTTTAATAAGCACCACTAAGACATCAATTTACAGTGAATTGAGTGCTGCTATGCATCTTCAGGAAGTAATTTTCTATCTCATCTGCTTGAATTCCAACTTGATTCAACATCAGTATGTTAAGACCAGCCCTGCATCACAAAATAGTGTCGTGTTATCTTAAATTTTTTTTAATTGATTATTAAAATAGAATCCCAGGCATGTAGCGCCTCTCTGGCTAAGGGCAATGCCTTTCATAGTGCTCCATCAAACTCAAATCCAGCTTCATTCTTGTGTGTGATATATAAAATTTCTGTCCAAGCAAGGTATTAACTCAAAATGTTGATCATCACAAACCTACACAAGTAGATCACCACCATAATTTTTAATTTTTTTAAAAAAATCAATGTCAATCATAGACAATCAGTTATGATCATGAGCAGAAACAGGTAATTCAAAAACACTCACTGGGAAGCTCTTAAGCATGAAATTGATTTATGCATAGCTAGGACCATATCCCCTTATGCTAAATGACATTACAATAGAATGTCCATATGTAGCATCAAAATGAATGACATAGAACAGAATGTCCATATGTAGCATCAAAATAATAGCATTTAGAAAAGATCTTGTAAATTCCATTCACTGACCTCTAGAGCATATATGCATATAATTGTGAAGCTTCCCATGATGCACGCCCGAGCACCAAACAGAAGGGTTGTTGTCAATGCTTCTTCCTGATGAAATATCAGTGGAAGCAGAAAAGTGCAACTTATAAAGAGCAATTCTGCCATTGAGAGCTTACGATTAAGCCAGTCCACAATTGCAGCTGACACAAGAAGCCCAGAAACCTCTGATTAAAGGATTAAAGTTAGAACAACACCTTGTTTGATCAAAATAATATAACAGACATGGTTCAGATTCAATAGAAAACGTGAGAATAAGTTATAGCATAAACCTACCAGAAAAGCTAGTTATAAATACATCTTTGTAGAGGTTGGCACCCTGTGTTTGGACTGAGGGCAATTCCTTCCATGAGCAATCTCCATTGTCATTGCTTAACTCAGTGGTTAGCAAAACAATGCCATAATATGCAAAACCGTTTCCAAAGAAAACCATCCAAATGAGAATAGTTGATCTCATCAATTTTGGTGATAAAAGCATATATAATGCACTGATTCCTCCCACATTAGATCCCATATCCTCATCATTGGCTGCTTCCATGTTTTGAAGTGTGATCAAATGTGTTTCTTCTGATCGATCAAAATTTTCATCAAGTTTTGCTTTCCTATTAGAAGCAAGCATGCCAGGAGGGAGCGTTGCACCATTTATCTCAGCTATCCTCTCTAAAACAACCACTGCATCTGCTGTTCTACCTTTGATGCAGAGATACCTTGGCGACTCAGGCACGAAACCATAAAATAGAAGCAAAAGAAATGATGGTGCAGAGGAAAAAGCTAGTAACCATCTCCAGCCCAATGATGGCATAACAGCCTGCATAAATAAATATATGCAGAGAATTGAATTCTGAAATGTGAACAAAGTGTATTTCCCAGCCCCAAAACATCTTGACAGGTGGGATCATCACCAGTCACCACTGCAAGCTCTAACAAATTAAATATTTAAAATGGAGAGCCTTTTCTTTCAAAAAAAATAACTGCAGGATCTTTTTCCAACCCAGACAATCCAACTCATACAGATTTCCAGAGAAATCCTAATTTCAGATTCCTAAAAGGCAAACTAAGAAACTACATGCAAACACTGAAAATTGGCATAAAAAGGGAAATATAAAAAAATCCAAGAATATCATACACATCACCATAAAGCCAACAGGCTAATGCCACCATAATCTGGTAGAAATAGTTAAGCTTGCCATTAAAACAGTAGAAGAAAAAGTTCAAGACAGCATGCTGTTCTGATCCCAAATTGTTCACAATGGGCAGTATGCATTCAAGTCTCCAAGTCCGTACTAGCTAAGATAAACACTTAGAAAATTGAATTCGAAGTTATATCATGAGGCATGCATAAGTATCAATATATAGCTTATAAGAAGCAACCAGCCAGAGGTTGTAGCTGTTTTAATGGCAAGGATTCTGGCACTGCAGCCCATCCCACCAAGGTTGTAGCTGATGACATCCCTCCTGAGCTTGTAATACTTCCCACAAAAGACAGTTCGTTTTAGATCCCAAGTTTGGTTCAAAGAAGAAATTAGAATCAGAAACAAAAATTACCCATCCATGACGAAGGAAGTTCTCTAATGCCTTTGGGGCCGAACTGCATATATTTCCATTCTTCAATATAGAGGAACCATCAGGAATATATTGAAGGGTTACATTGTTCCAAACACAGTGCAAACCCCTTAATTGGACAACCAGCTCATGTGCCCATTAATGGAAAATACAGACATTCACAAGTCATCCCATGCATAGAAAAATAATTGAGAATGAGTTGCAAAAATTAATCATCTTCATATTATCATATGACCAGGGTTGAACAATCCATAATGACTCAATCAACCAGCATATGCCTCTATCAGGGCTTAGTGAATAAATTCAGGTAGCGTCAGGGGAAACACATCAAAGTAGAATTATATCACTCTTGACAGCTACAGGGCTAGTCAGATCAGGTTATGAAGCAGATTGATTCTAACAAATTGCTTTAATCATAAACCAATAATACTCATGAATACGCAAGCTGCAAGAAATCAGAAGGAATTAAGGATATAAGTAGCGAGATCAAATTCAAACCCTAGGCCCTCTTCGTTTCCTTTTCTTTCTTTCTTTTAAAAGGCATTAGTTCCCTAAGCAATTTCACAAATCAGGCATTATTTCTTCGAACAAGCCATCAGCAATTAAGTGCATCACATTTTTAGCGACAAAAATGAAATCGATTCACCAACCCCATAATATCAAGAAAACAAAACTTGAATCAAACGAGAGTGAGATCATAGGCGAACAAGAAGGAGCTGTACGATTTTAAAGGGAGCGAAGGGAGATTGTTTTAGAGTGGGTACCCATGAGGGATGCCTCAAGGAGGTGGCAGCTCATGAGGACCTGATTTGTGGGAGTGAGAGAGCCGATCTCGATGGAGCGGCTGCGGATCTTGGCCATGCTGTAGACGCTGGAGGCGAGGACGATGAGGATGGTGCCGGTCAGGGTCTTAAATATGATGCGGCCGTGCCCGCGCTTGAGGCAGTCCAGCCCTAGGATGACCAGCTTCCGCAGCGGCGTCTTGAACAGCAGCACCACGACCACTCCCACCTCCACCGACAGCAGCGTAAAAAACAACTGAATCATCTTTCTCGATCGATCACAAATCGATGGATGGAAAAAAGGAAGGAGAATTTTAGACGGGAAGGAGGAGGGAGAGCGCTGTCATTGATTATTAGGGGAAGGGAGCTAGCTACAGCAACAAATTTGTGCACATGAGTCAGAAAGAAGGGCAGATCGAAGGCAGAGTAAAGTTGGGATTCGGATGGGAGAAGAGATGACCTATCGGGAGGAAAAAGCATGGAAAGAACGAGGAACGAAGAGCGGGCGTGGACCGCCCGGGCCTGCCTTCGATTTCTTTTTCCTTTGCTGCCAGGAGGGGAGGCTTTCCATTTACGGGCCCTTTCAGCCGCCCGTGGAAGAAGAACAAAACCAGTAATTAGTGAAAGATCGAAAAAAAATAGCCACCTGCGTAATTAGTGACGGAACTATGATTTCGTAAATTAGGCAGATCGGAATAATAATTTCATCATAATTTTTTTAAAAAATTTAAAGTATAAATTTAGTGATAATAAAAAATTTATTATTAATTCGTCACTAAATTAGTGACGGATTAGGGCTCTTTCATCACTAATTTTGTGATGGATTATTGACGGAAGGACAATCCGTCACTAAATTAGTGATGGATGACCTTGTCCGTCACTAAATTAGTGACGGACTGTCCCACCGTCACTAAATTAGTGATGGATTGCTCTTCCATCATTAATTCATCACTAAATTAGTGATGGAACAGCAATCCGTCACTAATTTTGTGACGGATTAGTGATGGAAGTACAATCCATCACTAAATTAGGGATGCATGTGCAGCCAAGTGCAATCACGCACAGGCGCGTGCATGCGCAGATACGGCACTGGGCACGCACAGACACGGCGCAAGGGGCATTGGACACAGGCAAGGTTGTGCGACCGAAGAGATAGGCAGATTGGTGCAAATGCATGTGGACCATCACACGCGTGCAGGTCGAGTAGCAGATGCACATGGCGTGCATCGGAAGGCAGACACACAGTTAGGACGCGCATGGAAGGAAGCACACGTAACTGGCACATACGAATGCAGCTTTTTTCATCATAATTTTTTAAAAAAAATTAGAGTATAAATTTAGATAGACAATTCGTCACTAATTCGTCACTAATTTAGTGACGAATTAATCTTCTATCACTAATTTGTGACGGATTAGTAACGGATAGGATAATCCATCACTAATTTAGTGATGGATTGCCATATCTGTCACTAATTTGTGATGGATTAGTGACGGAAGGCAATCCATCACTAATTTAGTGATGGATTCCCCATCTATCACTAATTTGTGATGGATTAGTGACGGAAGACAATCTGTCACTAATTAGTGACGATTGCTTTTCCATCACTAATTTGTGACGGATTAGTGACGAAAGGGCAATCCATCACTAAATTAGTGACGGATTGCCCCATCCATCACAAAATTAGTGACGGATTACCCCATTCGTCACTAATTTATGACGGATTAGTGACGAAAAGTAATTCATCACTAATTTAGTGACGGATTTTTCCATCCATCACTAATTTGTGATGAATTAGTGACGAAACATAATCTGTCACTAATTAGTGATATTACTTTTTCATCACTAATTTATGACGAATTAGTAACAAAAGGGAAATCCGTCACTAACCGTCACAAAATTAGTGACGTATTGCCTCATTCGTCACAAAATTAGTGACGGATTGCCCCATCCGTCACAAATTTATGACGGATTAGTGACTGAAGAAAAATCAGTTACCAATCCGTTACTAATTTAGTGATGGATTGCTCTTTCATCACTAATTTATGATGGATTAGTGACGAAAGGGCAATTCGTCACTAAATTAGTGACGGATGTGACAGTTCGTCACTAAATTAGTGACGGATGTGACAGTCCGTCACTAATTTAGTGACGGTTTAGTGATGAAAAAACTAATCCGTCACTAATTTTAATTTTTCGTCACTATTTTGTTACTTAACCGTCACAATTTGATGACGAAAATTTAATTTTTCATCATTATTTTAACATTTTTTTGTAGTGATAAATGTATTGATAGTAAATAAATTTAAGTTATAACTTATTGTGAATTTAAACATTGTGAATCTGAACATGGGCGTGGGGAGTGGGGACCAACTCTGGATCATTTCGCATGGCCGTTGCCTCTCGGGCCCTTCACAGCGTGAGAGATGGTGGTGGCACAATGGTATCGTCCAGCGCCAATGATGGTGCTCCACATGTTTCTTTTGATCGTTGATACTGTGCCTAGCGAGTATATTGTAGCCTCGGTGCCAAATTCAAGCTTTCGTAGATGCAGCTGCTAAGCATGCTAAAGTCTCAATCTGAAACTGGGCAATCGGCAACTATTTCTCTTTGATTTTATGGTTGTTTCTCGGTCATGGTTTTTGACCAGCGTCCAATCCACCCGGCGGTGAGTCACTGGTGCAAACATTACGAACATGGTCAACAAACGAACCCAAAGAAGGGGGCCGGACCAAATAACATCTTAAAAGGAAGAGTTGCCGCGTTGGGGGGAATGGCCTTTCTCTGTACATGTTGTTATATGACCTTCAGCAAGTCCATTAAATTCTTTTATCTACCGTGCTAAGGTATTCAATTTGAGAGTGGTAAAATTAAACTTGATGTCTAGTTCGTAATCTTCCCCGTAAAGATCCTCCAATCATTTTAACTGACCCATGATAATGGAAAGGTACACAAGAAATTGAAACATAAGAAGATTGAAAGTTTTTTAGACGAAGATGGGGATGACCAAATATGTTAGGTCAAATAATGACCTGACCCATTCGTAGCTATATTAGACCCATCTTCATCTGCATTGGAAGAGCTATAGGTTGTAGCAGATTCAAAAATATAGGACTCAATCTAAAATTTGGATCCGATCCTGGTTTTATGTTTGTTAACCAAAGCTAGCCTAACACGGCCCATAAATCCTCTAGAACTACATTGGCTTAACCAAAAAAAAAAAAGCCTAACCTGGCCTCAACTTGATCCATCCAAACATTAAAAAACTAAACCACATAAATTTTCTCATCATTCACTCTAAATAATTTTTTAATTCATTGAATAAACTCTTAGTTAAAACAAATTTTTTTCCATATCAACAACTGCATCCTTCATCTATTTTTGCTTAACTATACCCAAATATTTAGATTTTTAGTGGATCTTTAACTGCAATACCTTAGTGTCTATTAATATTGTTGTCGTCGGAATTCGTCCTTCGACTCGGGCGCGGTCGATCCTCCGATTGGGCTTCCTCCTGGGCGGACTTGCAAAGAAGTCCTCGCGAGGGGCGTTGGGGGTGGCCCTCCGCGAAAGACCCTCCGATGCTCAAGTCAGTTCGAGTCGGTGAGCAACAAATGTAGGGAGAAGGTTCTCACCAGAGAGTTCCTCCAAAGGGCTCTGAGCAGAGCGGCAATGACGGAATCGAAGGTAGAGAGAGAGAGAGAAAGAGTGAGCAAGTGCACGAAAGAGGGGGGAACTGTGTCCGAGAGCGCGTACCTCATGGAGTCTGGAGTCGTCATATTTATAGAGGACCACCTGGTCGTTAGGGGGAGCATCGTGGGTCCGAAGGCTGTTGAGATTCGAATCCAGTCTGTTATAAGTCGGTAGGATCCGTATCCGGTTAGTTAGAGGGTCGACGGTTGGGAGGGCTTGCTAATGCCTTGAGATTTGGCAGGGGCGTACGTCCCAGGGGTCTAGCCCCCCCCCCCCCCTTTAGGCTACTTTCGGATATGATTTCTGTATCTTGAGGATTTGAGCTTTCCCGCGCCGGGTTCCGCAGAGGGGTTGATGTCGCTCGGACTGGAGGAGTCGAAGGACGGTGATCGATAGCTTGGCTGGGGCCGAGAGACAAGATAGGTCGGCTGGAGGAGCCGAAAGGCAACAGCTGATAGCTCGGCTGGGGCCAAGAGATGAAGTGGGTTGGCTGGAGGAGCCGACAGGCAACAGTCGATAGCTCGCTGGGGCCGAGAGATGAAGTAGGTCGGCTGGAGGAGCCGACAGGCAATAGTCGATAGCTTAGCTGGGGCCGAGAGATGATGTAGGTCGGCTGGAGGAGCCGATAGGCAACAGTCGACAGCTTGGCTAGGGCCGAGAGACAGGATAGGTCGGCTGGAGGAGCCGACAGGCAACAGCCGATAGCTCGGCTGGGGCCAAGAGATGAAGTGGGTCGGCTGGAGGAGCTAACAGGCAACAGTCGATAGCTCGGCTGGGGCCGAGAGATGAAGTAGGTCGGCTAGAGGAGCCGACAGGCAACAGTCGATAGCTCGGCTGGGGCCGAGAGATGATGTAGGTCGGATGGAGGAGCCAACAGACAACAGTCGATAGCTCGGCTAGGGCCGAGAGACAGGATAGGTCGGCTGGAAGATCCCTGGTTTGGTGAAGGGCCAAGGTATTCCGACCTACCAGGGCTGATCTACTCCTGGCGAGTGTCGCACAGTGAACAAGAGTCGGGGATAACCTTAGCTGTGTGCATGATTATTAACGCATGACGATTTTACCCCCCAATACATGCCCCCCACTCCCTAGTTCGAAGCGTAGGTTCGGGCATAGGAAGTATAAGTCCAGGTGGCACGATCTGAACGGAGGGATTCGGATTAAACAGCTCGCGCCATGATGCCCTATTTAATGCGGTGCGGCCGCCGTGCCTTCATGGGTAAGGCTCCATCGGGGCGACGGTTGGGGGGTTGCCACGTAGCGAATCTCGATTTTTACGGCGCTTGTCGAGGCGGTTCCAGACGCCTCAGGTGAGACGCTTTATCTTCTCTCGAGGTGGTTTCCTTCGAGGGGAAGCAAAACGAAAGTAGCGTTGTTTCTATCCGCAACGCCCTTTCGTTCCCCTTCTTTGGAGAGTTTTGTTATCTGCTTCCTCTATAGTTTCGTCTGGTATCTCTTTTGGTTGGCAGAATGATAAGCCCCGACAACGTAGCTTCAGAGATTACCGTTGAGGATTTGAGGAGGATTCGCCATAAGTACGGCATCCCCACGGATGTTGTTCTATGATCGCCAGAACCTGAGCATAGAGTCTTGCGAGATTTGGAGCATGGAGTCTTTCTCTATGAAGATAGCTTGAAGGCAGGCCTCCAATTTCCTCTTCATCCCTTGGTGAAGGAGATCATGACATCCTACAACATCTGCCCGACGATGGTGGCTCCCAATAGTTGGCGGAGCATTATCGGGTTCATCTCAATGTGTCACCAGATTCAGGTCACTGCCACTCTTCCCCTTTTTCGTGCTTGCTACCACCTGATACTCGGGAGGAAATCAGAGTGGCCTTATGTCAGACCTCGGAGGTCCTTCAAGACGATCGTGGACAAACCGTCCTCCATAAAGGAATGGAAGAATCGATTCATCATCGCTGAAGGGAACATTGGCTCCGATTTTCCCCGGGGATAGGGAAACTTCGTTCGGGATGCGGAAACGCATCCGGTCCTATCTGAGTAGGAGGAAAAGGATTTGGATGTCCTTCGCAACGACAGGGTGTTCTCGGCCAATGATTTGTTGTTGGAGGGGGCTCTTTTCGCCGCTGGGCTTAGCCCTCTGGACCCGCACGGTAGGCCCTCTTCCTCTTTTCTGCTAGTTTTATTCGGGTGAGTGCACCTCGGTTTAATCATGTGTTCTTCGCTTCTGTAGCCAAGAGGTCTGAATTATCAGGCCGCATCAAGAAAAAGACGAGCAAGCGCCTGGGAGAGAGCAGCGGCGCGGAGAAAAGTAGGCCCGCGAAGAAAGTTTGCATTTCTGAAAGGTGCTCGCTAGATGTTGGAGCAATCACGGCGGGAGCATCGGAAGCAAGGGAGGACTTAGGGAGGACTGCGGAGATCCCCTGTCCCCCTGTGGTAGAAATATCAGACAGTTCAGACGAGACTCCGCTGGCTCATCCGGTCGCCTCTCCTCTGAAGGATGAGCCGATGGCCGATCTGGCGAAGGTCACCGTCCCTGGGGGCCCTTTCCTGAGTGAGGAGGTATCTCTGGCCTTGGCAGGAGAACAGGAGGGAACGGAAATAATCAGCGAGGCTCAGGGTGAGCTTCCTATTGGAGGGCCCCCCGCGGAAAAGTCTGGGGGTGGCGATGATAGGCCGCCCACGGTGGAGGCTCAAGAGGAGGGGCAGACGGAGGTTTTGGCAAAGTTTGCTGAGGAGACGGAGGCGTCTGTGACTGAGGGAGGAAGTCCAGGAGAGGGGACGGGACAAGGCGAGAGTTCCGCAATTGAGACCTCTCCCACCAAAGTTTTGGGAAGGCTTGCGCTTGGACTGGCCGAGTTGTCCGAGGAAGTCCAAGCCAAAATTCTGTCGGAGGAGGCTTGGAAGTTGAAGGCTTCCCAGTCGGAGATTGCCCGGATCGGCACTTTGGGCAGAGATGGTCAGCCCAGCAGCTCAGACACGGCCATCGAGGAGGCATTTTTTGCTTTGATGAGGTCAGCACTGTACCCAGGCGCGGATCCTTCGGTGGACAAATTCGCAGACCTGGAATTGATCGACGCCGCATTTGGTCAGTGGAATGTGGCCGAGAGAATTCACCTTCTCCCTGATATCGACAATCCCACCCTTATGAAGTTGGCGAGGACCTACGCCTCCCGGGTGAGTCGACATTTTAGAGTAATGAGTGCTTCCCAGCTAACTTGACCACATGTTCTTACTTGTTTTTATTCTGTTAGAATACTCTGATCTTCCGAGTGCTGTGCTGGCGCTTAAGCTTGGCAGTGGGGGTCGGCGTCCAGGCTAGGAGAGCCAGCACCGAGCTCTGGTCGCGAGCGGAGGTGTCTGACACGTTTGAAAAACTCCTAGCCGCCGGCAACAAGAGCTTGGCGAGGATGAAAGCATTGTATGACGCTGCCCGAGATGATGCATCCAAGCAAAAGCTCAAAGTAGAGGAGTTGCAGGGGCTCATAATGAGGTGCGACAACGCGTGTTTGGAGCTGTCCCGGGTTAGATCCAAGCATGCTGAAGAAATGGAGGCTGTACAGAAACAGAACGGGGAGAATCTAGGCAGGCTGAGAAGAGAGGCTACCAAGGATAGAAGCCGCCTGAGTAGAATGCTCGGAGAAGTGGAAGAGAAGTTACGACGGAATGACCGCGACATCGCCGATATGGGCAAAAATATCCAATGGCAATAGGGGAAGATAACTCAGCTCAACAACGAGCTATCCCAAGCCTGGAGTGAAGTCGACGACAGGCAGTCGAGAATTAATGATCTCAAGGATAGGGTCAAGCTGGTTAGAGCTGATAAGTTGAGGGCTATGGATGAGGCCAAGGAACTGACCAAAAGGTTGGCTCGGCAGGAGGAGGAGGTACGATCCTACTCTTTTTAATTTTTTTTATTAGCTCATCGTGGTGCCGGCTGATTCCGTTTTTGCAGATGATGAAGCTGGAGCTGGACAGCCGGGATCAAATAAGGGCCCTGCAAGGGGAGCTAGCGTCCAGTCGAGGCAGAAATTTAGAGCTTAAGATGCGAGTTGGTGAGTCTGAGGAGCATGTTACCCTACTGCGGGGCCAAGTCATCGAAACTGAGGGGCAGGTCGCCCTATTGCGGAGCCAAATGGCTGAAACCAAAATGAGGCTTGCCATGCTCAAGGGCGAACAAGACGCAACTTGCTCTGACGCTTTCCAACTCGGGGTGGAGGATATCCGAAACAAGATATCTGAAGAGCATCCAGAATGAGACCTCTCTTTTCTGGACGTTGAGACTCCTGACGCCAGCGCCTCCAGGGATGAAAAAGAAGATGAGTACGTCGACGTTTCGGACATCGACCTCGATACCGCCCTGGGTCCCAGCGATGCTGCAGCTCTTGGAGGGCACTCGCAGCCTGTTGTCAAGGAGGTGAGGACGTTCGAGATGAGCGAATCGAGCCACGCCTCTACGAGTGTAGTCGAGGGCTCTACCGGAACTGATCCAGCCCCCGACCTTTGAGAGATACTTTCATGTTCGTTGTTTCACCGACATGTAACCTGGTTTAAAGTCCCCCAAGGAATGATCTCTTGTTCCCATTCAATCATCTTTCTCTGATGATCCCGAGTTTTATTCCAACCATGAGCAATTTACGGCTTATCGTGCCGCTCAGTTGTTTTCAATTTGGGTATAGGGGACATCTTGGTCGGGGCCAAGGTGTAGCGATAACCCGAGAGGGGATCTAACTCGGGTTGGGCCAAGTGATGCAAAGGGTCGGCTGAAGCCGAAAGATGATATAGGTCGGCTAAGGCCGAGAGATGGAGTAGATCGGCTAGATCCAAAGAATGAAATGGGTCGGCTAAGACCGAGAGATGGAGTAGATTAGCTAGAGCCGAAGAATGAAATGGGTCGGCTAGGGCCGAGAGATAAAACAGATCATCTGACCCGTGTCGAAATTGTGGATGCGCCTTGGACGAAAAAGGGAAGAGTGTGCCCTCGAGAAAGGAGGGGGGGTTCGCTGAATCCCCGTTTCTCGTGAGCGGCCACCAAAGCAGTAACACGTGGCAGGGTTTTATGTCAGTGGCTCGGGGGCCAACGGCTCGAGCAGGTAGAGCTCTTGCTTGGAGTGGTTTAAATACCGATAGGTGGTGGGCTATCGTTAGTTATCTCCTCCTCCGACCATCGCTGGTCTATCTGAATCTACGATAGCAGAATGGCCTCCAAAGATGGAGAAGGGTCAGCTGGAGCACCGACCAACGGTGTCAATGCTCGCTGGGGGGTCCGTAGGGGCCGCACTAAGGCGATCATTGATGGGGAAGTCTTGGCCTCGCTGTTCGTGAGTCGTGAGCAACTCCAGCAAGCGACCGAGCAGTATATGATTTCCTCTGCTAGGGAGATCATGCACCTTCGTGCTGTCAACGATCGGCTAGAAAAGCATGTTGCGTCCCTTCAGCAGCAAGTGCGCAATCCGGCAATGTAGCGAGGGAAAGGCTCGGCAGCTCCCGGAGAGAATGGCAAGCCCCTGTGAGGGCTGATGTATTTTCCTTTCTTTGGTTGTTCCCTTTATGAATGAAAGGAGCCGTTTACATAGCCTTTATGTTCGCCTTTATTTTGAGATGCTTACTTTCATCGTGCAAGTCTTATGAGCGATCCACTCCCTTGGAGGGTTTTTGGCTGACCTCGCTCAGATTGGGGTGCGAGATAACGTCCGGCCACATTGGACTGAACATAAAAACTTCGGTTTGTTTCGCAGAAATGGTTTTAGCCCTGGAAGGGGGTGGGGCGACGCCCAGGCTCGTGCCTGGGTCGCACAGGCGGTTGGACTGGAGCAGAGAATACTGAGAGGTCATTATCGAGGAACGTTTGATTCTTGCGCCTCTTTATTGCCCTGTCAGCGCCCTGTCTTTTTCCAGACGAGTCGATCTTCTTTTTGCCGAAATAGATGATACGGCTTTGAAGCCAGCAAAAAGCCGATTTAGCACCTTCCGAGAGGCTTTTATTGCGTTGATCTTTTCCCACGCGGATTGTTTTGGCGCATGACGCAAGCGTTTGCTCGCCATTGGAGGATGTTGCTTTCCCTGGGTGATCTCCTAGGTCTGCCCGTTTCCGTAGGATCGACGGGCAATTTTCTGTGTTTCAAAATCATGATCTGGGATCAGAGGGGATCTTTGCGTGCGTCACAGTTCAGGCGATGTGCTTGGCGCGCAATGGGGGACGTTGCTTTCATCTCGGGAGGCCACGTGGCGATGTGGATTGGGATTTCCGAATCTCGTGGCTTTCGGTTTTGATAGCTGCTCCCGGTTCATCCCTGCCTATAAAAAGGGGGAAAAGGGGCCGTGTTGGGTCATCCCAGAGTTTTCTTCCCTGTAAAAGTTTTCATGATGTCTGTCTCTCTGGGGTTTAGAGTGGGAGGACTGAGTTTCCCTTTCGCGAGTCGTTTTCCCCCGAATAGCTGGGGTGATGGAGGAGCCGTTGGAGAGTGGCTCTCCCTCAGGGGATGAGTCCCGGAGATCATATGGAGAATGCACAGGAGGGCCGCAGAGATCATACGGAGAGCGCACATATGCGCTTCCCGTGTGTCCTTTGTGGCTCGCTACAGGAGGCGCAAGGTAGGAAGTGTATCGACACCCCCGTAGCACGCACGGAGCTTCCCTCCTTCGTCGGTCCGGATTCTTGTCTCTTCTCTGAGGGGAATCCTTGCCACGGGGAGGAGAAGATGGGAGGAACACAGGACTGACGGTCCCCGAGCTCTCTCAGTCGGGCAGCGATCTGCAACCCAGCATCCCTCCCGAGGGGAGCTGGTTGGTTTGCCCGGGTCCTTAGAATCAGCATCCACGGGTCATGCCTCCTTTTGGATCTCTTGGTTCATCCGGAGGGACCGTGGAAGGTCGGCCTCGCCGACTATCAGGGCGAGCTGACTGGTCCATGGTTTATCTGATTTTTCGAGCCAGGTGCCAAAGTATCATTGTTAACCGAAGCTGACTGGAGCAGTTCGGTCGAGCTATTTACTCGTTTTTGTATTTTGTGCTTTGGTACACTTGTAACTCCTCTCATGAGGTTGTAACTTTTCTAGCGATGAGGAAATAAAGAAACTTCTCGTTCCTTCTTCCTTTGTCTCTTTTGTGTTGGAGGGTTGTTACTTCTGTGATGTACTTTTCATGTTATCGCATATTTTGGCAGTGCTTGGTCCTTCCTGAGGCCAAGATGCAATGATTACGCTCAGTTCGGTCAGGGCTTGCGAGCTACCCGAATCCTAGTCAAGCTATGAAGATCATTTAGTTCGGCCGGGGCTTGTAAGCTGCCCGAATCCGAGTTAATCATCTAGAGAACGCTTAGGTCGGTCGGGGCTTACAAGCGGCCCGAATCCGAGCTAATCATCTGGAGAATACTTAGGTCGTTCAGGGCTTGCAAGCGGCACGAATCCGAGCTAATCATCTAGAGAATACTTAGGTCGGTCAGGGCTTGTGAGCTGCCCGAATCCGAATGTAACTTATATTCATACTTAGGTCGGTCGGGGCTTGTAAGCTGCCCAAATCCGAGCTAAGTTTTGGAGACCGTGTAGGTCGGCCGGGATTTGTGAGTGACCCGAATCTGAACGTAACTTAGATTAATACTTAGGTCGGCCGGGGCTTGTAAGCTGCCCGAATCTGAGCTAAGTTGTGGAGATCGTTTAGGTCGGCCGGGGCTTGTAAGCTGCCCGAATCTGAACGTAACTTAGATTAATACTTAGGTCGGCCAGGGCTTGTAAGCTGCCCGAATTCGAGCTAAGTTTTGGAGACCGTGTAGGTCGGCCGTAGTACGCTATTTTGAATCGTAGTTCGGCCCAGCAGAAGTATGGAGATTCGACGCAAATAGCTCGGTCGTTGCCGAAAATGAGCCAGAGGTATCCATTTCTTATCGTGATTTCTCAAAGAAGTTGATCACATCGTAAATGAAAGGAATAAGATGCCAGAGCCAAGGAACGGGGGCGATCGCTGACCCGAACCCTAGCAGCAACCTCCTCCTCCTCCAAATCCGCCAGTTGCTGGTCATATTAATATCATCGAGGTGGTCGGTAGTCCTTCAGGCGGGAGGGACGAAGAAGGAGGCCCGACACCGAAGAAGGCACGACCTGGCGAACTCTCTTTCTCTGATGACGACTTCCAAGGGATACAGTTCCCACATGACGATGCATTAGTTGTATCTCTAAATCTGAACAACTATGATGTAAGCCAAATTTTGGTCGATAGTGGAAGCTCCGTCAATGTTTTGTACCTTGATGTGTTTGTGAAGATGAAGCTTCTCGTAGAGAATCTCTGAGCCATGGACTCCACCCTCATGGGGTTCACTGGCGATATCATTGTCCCAGAGGGAATCGTCACCTTGACAGTCCGTGCGGGAACCTGGCCCCGCATGGCCGCTGTGTATACAGATTTCCTGGTGACCAAGCTTTGGTCCCCCTACAACGCTATCTTGGGAAGACCCGACCTAATGTCTCTCAAGGCCGCCGTCTCCATCCCACATCTGGTCATGAAATTCCCTACCGAGCAGGGAGTAGGTGAGGTCCGGGGAAGCCAAGCAATAGCTCGGCAATGTCACCAGCCTACAATCCAGATTACCCGAAGTCGACGGGCTGGATGCTCGTGAAGATTTCGCCGAGCAACGAGGAGAGCCAGCCGAAGAGCTGGAGGAGGTGCCATTAGACGAAGCTCGACCTGACCGAACCGTAAGGATCGGGTCGATGCTAGAAGGGGAGATTCGGCTGGAGCTGATCAGCTTTCTCCAGAGGAATGCCGATATCTTCGCTTGGTCAGCCTCGGATATGCCCGGGATCAGCCCAGACGTTCTTGTCCACCGCCTTAGTGTGGACGAGATGTCCCGACCTGTGAAGCAGAAGAAAAGAAGCTTCGCTCCCAACCGACAGAGAGCGATTGAGGAGGAGGTCGACAAGCTCATTAAGGCGGACTTTGTTCGAGAGGTAAATTACCCAAGCTGGTTATCTAATGTTGTTATGGTGAAGAAGTTGAACGGCAAATGGCGGATCTGCATCGACTTCACCGACCTAAACAAAGCCTGCCCAAAGGACAGTTTCCCTCTCCCCCGGATCGACCAACTCGTAGATGCCATCTCCGGCCACCAGATGCTGACCTTCATGGATGCCTATTCAGGCTATAATCAAATCCGAATGGAACCCGAGGACGAAGAAAAAATAGCCTTCATAACCGATCGAGGGACCTATTGCTACCGGGTTTTGCCATTTGGTCTAAAGAATGCGGGCGCTACCTACCAATGGCTAGTAAAAAAAATCTTCAAGGAACAGATTGGTCGCAATATGGAGGTTTACGTTGATGACATGCTGGTTAAGAGCAAGAGGGTCTCTCAGCATATTGAAGATCTCTCAGAGAACTTTGTGACGCTCCGGAAGTATCGAATGAAGCTCAATCCGGCGAAATGTGCTTTCGGCATCACCTCAGGGAAATTTCGGGGTTTCATGGTCTCTCAGCGTGGCATCGAAGCCAACCCGCAGAAGATTCAAGCCCTTCAACAAATGGCGCCACCTTCGTCCGTCAAGGAGGTCCAGCGCCTGACGGGTAGAATCACAGCCCTCAATCGCTTCGTAGCCCGGTCGGCCGAAAGGGGCCTCCCTTTCTTCAAAGCACTTCGATCTGCCAAGAACTTCCAATGGACCCCCGAGTGCCAGAAGTCATTCGAAGACCTCAAGAAGTATCTCGGCTCACCGCCTCTCCTCAGTAGCCCCAATCCGGGAAAAATGTTGTTTCTGTACCTGGCGGTTTCTGAAGGCGCAGTTAGCTCGGTCTTGGTCAGAGAGGAGAAGAAGACCCACAAGCCGATCTATTATGTCAGCAAACTGCTCCGAGATGCTGAAACAAGATACACCCGAGTCGAAAAGCTAGTGCTAGCCCTGATAACATCGGTTCGGAGGTTGCAGCCGTATTTTCAGGCGCATTCCGTGACAGTCCTCACGGAATGCGTTGGGGGGTATATGTTGGGGGGTAAAATCGTTACGCGTTAATAATCGTGCATGTAGCTAAGGTTAGCCCCGACTCTTGTTCACTGTGCGACACTCGCCAGGAGTAGATCAGCCCCGGTAGGTCGGAACACCTTGGCCCTTCACCAAACCAGGGATCTTCTAGCCGACCTATCCTGTCTCTTGGCCCCAGCCGAGCTGTCGACTGTTGTCTGTCGGCTCCTCCAGCCGACCTACATCATCTCTCGGCTCCAGCCAAGCTATTGACTGTTGCCTGTCGGCTCCTCCAGCCGACCTACTTCATCTCTCGGCCCCAGCCGAGCTATCGACTGTTGCCTGTCGGCTCCTCCAGCCAACCCACTTCATCTCTTGGCCCCAGTCGAGCTATCGGCTGTTGCCTGTCGACTCCTCCAGCCGACCTATCCTATCTCTCGGCCCCAGCCGAGCTGTCGACTGTTGCCTGTCGGCTCCTCTAGCCGACCTACATCATCTCTTGGCCCCAGCCGAGCTATCGACTATTGCCTGTCGGCTCCTCCAGCCGACCTACTTCATCTCTCGGCCCCAGCCGAGCTATCGACTGTTGCTTGTCGCTCCTCCAGCCAACCCACTTCATCTCTTGGCCCCAGCCGAGCTATCGGCTGTTGCCTGTTGGCTCCTCCATCCGACCTATCCTGTCTCTCAGCCCCAGCTGAGCTATCGATCACCGTCCTTCGACTCCTCCAGTCCGAGCGACATCAACCCCTCTGCGAAACCCGGCGCGGGAAAGCTCAAATCCTCAAGATACGGAAATCATATCCGAAAGTGGCCTAAAGGGGGTGGGGGGCTAGACCCCTGGGACCTATGCCCCCACCAAATCTCAAGGCATTAGCAAGCCCTCCCAACCGTCGATCCTCTAACTAACTGGATACGGATCCTACCAGACTTATAACAGACTGGATTCAAATCTCAACAGCCTTCGGACCCACGATGCTCCCCCTAACGACCAGGTGATCCTCTATAAATATGACGACTCCAGACTCCATGAGGTACGCACTCTCGGACACAGTTCCCCCCTCTTTCGCGCACTTGCTCACTCTTTCTCTCTCTCTCTCTGCCTTCGATTCCGTCATTGCCGCTCTGCTCAGAGCCCTTTGGAGGAACTCTCCGGTGAGAGCCTTCTCCCTACATTTGTTGCTCGCCGACTCGAACTAACTTGAGCGTCGAAGGGTCTTCCGCAAAGGGCCACCCCCAACGCCCCTCACGAGGACTTCTTTGCAAGTCCACCCAGGAGGAAGCCCAATCGGAGGATCGACCGCGCCCGAGTCAAAGGACGAATTCCGGCGACAACAAATATATATTTTAAAAGTTATAGTTTTATCAACTTATGATTAATTACTTGAATGAAATTAAAAATGTTGAATGAAAATTTGAATTTAAGTTGCTTTAAGGCATTCATGCTGCTCTATAATGATCTACAGTATATGTCCGACATGTCCAAAAATAATAATATTCCTGCAAGAGCTAGAAGACAAACGTGCTTTAAGGCATTCATGCTGCTCTATAATGAACTGCGACGTGAGAGATGTTGACTGGAACGTGAATTGGAATTAACGTAAAGGCATATTTTCTTAACATTTATATAAAAATTAACGTAAAGGCACATTTTTGTATAAATTAATCTTTCCATAATTTTTATTGATTTTAAGATTAACTAGGATCATAAAGAGATAAAAATATCCTTATTTCATTATAATATATCCATTGGAGAATCAAATACGAAGGGCCACGTGTTATGAGATTAATAATTTTGAGGATGAGGAAATAAAAATATCTAAAGATTTTATTTTTACATTTAGGTAATCTAGCATATGTGCAAATAATAATTATAAAATTTTAGAAATTAATATATATATATATTTAATGTGTAAATATGGGAGAAAATATTAGAAGTAATCTTCAAATAGATCTTTTCCTGATTACTTGGCGGCTTCTGCATTAAAAATAAAAAGAAAAAATTCCTTGACTATTCGCCGAAATATACGAGCAAGCGGACTACCACCTATCGCGTCAGGAACGACAAAAGTTGTTCTTTTCCCCCCACCATGGGCCCCTACTCTTTGGAAGGTGGAAACCAAAAAGCTTCTGAGACCCTTCAAAAATTATGTGGCAACACACATGGTAAACATATAGTTAAATCAATTTTTATCTACGTTGCAAAGAGAAAATGCAACTCGAATTGAGCGCGGGTGAAGTTGAAAGAGGACTGGCTGGGTCTGCACCAAAATAGAGTGAAGCGGCATTTCAATTTTTATTGTGATGAAGTAACACTGGACCTTTTCTTTTCCCCCCACCATGGGCCCCTACTCTTTGGAAGGTGGAAATCAAAAGCTTCTTAAACGGGAAATTCTATTTGGCCCGCCATTTTTACTCAGTAGCCCCCTTAATTTTTTTACTCAATAGCCCCCCAAAATTACTCATTACCCCCCTAAATTAAAAAAATACCTAAACTACCCCTTCCCCCTTTTACACTCTCTGCCCCCTCGCTCCATATTTGGCCGAGTCTCTGTTCAGCCTTAGTTGGCCGAACAGAGACTCTCTATTTGGCCAAGAATGCCAAACAAAATTAGTTCTGTTCAGCCCAACATACCGAACAGATTTGACCTATTCGATCACACAGGGCCGAACAACTCACGAACTGAGAAAAAAAATTCGACAATGATATAAACCAATCTTTGCGACCATTGAACCTTCTAAAATTGCTAGTTGCTTGTCCATTGCTCGATTATAGGTTGAAATCTCTTCAACCAAGCTTCAAATGGTCGGATCCGAGGGTGTTTTGATATGGAGTGAGGGAGAAGGGGGGAGGGGCAGTGGAGGGGGGTTGTTTTGACCTGGGGGTATTTTGGTCCAAATTTTTTAGGGACAAATATGTCCCTTTTTTAAGTTGGGTGGGGGGCTATTGAGGAAAAAGCACGGGCCAAATAGAATTTCCCTTCTGAAACCCTTCAAAAAGCCAGTATGTCTGCTTCCTATATACTCGCTCTCACCCCCTATAGCGTAGTGCACTGGAAGATGGCACAACAGGTGCCATGTTTTACCGTCCTTTTCTTGGTAGCGATTTTACATCATATCATAATAAATCAAGAGAGTAGTGGAGACACATCACATGCTGCCACGCTCCAAGTCCAAGGTGTGATGATTAAACTAAATCTACCTTCCTTTGCCCATGAAAAATCAGATATTATTTTATTTTAGTTTTTTAAAATTTTAAAATTTAATTTAAATTGAATCAAATTTGAATTAAAAAATATTTTTAAAGACTATACACATTATTATATTTTCAACTGTTATAATTTATATTATACTTTTATTTTTAAAAAATATAAATACAATCATTTAATTTATTTTATTTTTATAAAAATAAATTATTTTAATTCTGGATCAGATTTAGATAAAATAATAAGTTTTTATCAGGTTCATTTTTATAATTGGTTGGGATACGATTAAGTTATAGATTTAATAATTAGTTCATTTATGTTTTTCGATTTAACCTTTTTAAAAAATAAATCAATTTTATTTCATGCTTTAAAATTTGACACAGATTCAGATGGCATTAAAAAAAGTAAAATAATTTATTCTTAAAAGTGATAAATCATTATGGAAATAAGTATTATATTATTTGACTTTTTTCTTTTTATTCGTGCTTTTGCCTATTCATTTTTACAAGTTAATTTACATAAGAAAAAGTTAGTATTTTGTAATATTATTTGTATACCTAGTCCATTTGCTAGCACTTAGATATAGTTTAAATTATTAATTAATAGAGTAAGATAAATTCAAATTAAGAATTTTAAAATCGGTTAAAAGTAGAAATTTAAAGGTTCATACACAAAGTTGCCTGACTTGATTAATGAAAACGAAATGTCTATGATAAAGGTGTAAATGAAGTAAGTTGGTACCTTGAAATATTTAAATAAAAAATAAAGAAGGAAAAGAGTCCTCGCTGATCGAATCCTCGCCGATCGGATGGATCACAACGGTTCGATCGATCATCATTGATCCGGATCATAGTTCGGATCGATTGCAACCGTCGGATCATCTTCGATCGGATACATCGCAACGGTCCGATCGATCATCACTGATCAGGATCATGGCTTGGATCTATCGCAACCGTTGGATTGTCTCCGATCGGATGCATCGCAATGGTCCGATCGATCATCGTTGATCCGGATCATGGTTTAGATCGATTGCAACCATCGGATCATCTTCGATCGGATGCATCGCAACGGTCCGATCGATCATCACTGATCAGGATAATGGCTCATATCGATCGCAACCATCGGATTGTATTCGATCGGATGCATCACAATGGTTCGATTGATCATCGCGATCGGGATCATGGCTTCGATCGATCGTAACCATCAAATCATCACCGATCGAATGGATAGTAACGGTCCGATCGATCATCGCCGATCCGAATCATGGCTCGGATCGATTGCAATAGTTGGATTGTCTCCGATCGGATGCATCGCAACGGTGGGATCCATCATCGCCATTTGGGATCATATCTCCAATCGATCGCAACCATTGGATCGTCTCCGATCGGATGCATCACAATGGTCGGATCGATCATCGCCGATCAGGATCATGGCTCGGATCGATCGCAACCGTCGGATCATCTCTGATCGGATGCATCGCAATGGTCGGATCGATCATCGCCGATCGGGATCATGGCTTGGATTGATCACAACCGTGGGATCGTTGCCGATCAGATGGATCGCAATGGTCCGATCGATCATTGCTGATCGGAATCATAGCTTCCATTGATCGCAACCATCAGATCCTCGCCGATCGGATGGATCGCAACCGTTGGATCGTCGCCAATCGAATGGATCGCAATAGTCCGATCGATCGTCGTCGATCGGGATCATGGCTTGGATCGATCGCAACCGTCAAATCCTCATCGATCGGATGCATCGCAACGGTCTGATCGATCTATGCGATCGGGATCATGGCTTCGATCGATCGCAATTGTCGGATCCTCGCCGATCGATGGATTGCAATGGTCCGATCGATCATCGCCGATCACGATCATGGCTCAGATCGATCGCAACTGTCGGATCGTCTCTGATCGGATGCATCGCAACGATCCGATCGATCGATCATTACAGATCATGATAATGGCTCGGATCGATCGTAACCGTCGGATCATCTCCAAACGAATGGATCGCAATGGTCCAATCGATCATCGCCAATCAGGATCATGACTTAGATCGATCGCAACCGTCAGATAATCTTCGATTGGATGCATCGCAATGGTCCGATCGATCATGGCGATCGGGATCAAGGCTTCGATCGATCGCAACCATCGGATCATCACCGATCGAATGGATCGCAACGGTCCGATCGATCATTGCCGATCAAGATTATGGGTCGGATCGATCGCAACTATCGAAACGTCTCCGATCGGATGCATCGCAATGATCGGATCGATCATCGCCTTTCGGGATCATGTCTCCGATCGATCGAAACTGTTGGATCATCTTCAATCGGATACATTGTAAGGTCGGATCGATCATCGCCGATCAGGATCATGGCTCGGATCGATCGCAACCATCGGATCATCTCAGATCGGATGCATCACAATGGTCCGATCGATCATCGCTGATCATGATCATGGCTTGGATCGATCGCAATCGTTGGATCATCACCGATCGGATGGATCGCAACGGTCCGATCGATTATCGCCAATCGGGATCATGGCTTGGATTGATCGCAACCATCGGATCCTTGCCGAACGGATGGATCACAACCATTGGATCATCATCGATCGGATGGATCGCAACGGTCCGATTGATCATCGTCCATCGGGATCATGGCTTGGATCGATCGCAACCGTCGGATCCTCACCGATCGGATGCATCGCAACGGTCCGATCGATCATCACGATTGAGATCATGGATTCGATCGATCACAACCATCGGATCCTCGCCGATCAGATGGATCGCAATAGTTCGATCGATCATCGCCGATCCGGATCATGGCTCGGATCGATTGAAACCATCGGATCATCTTCGACTGGATGCATTGCAACGATCTGATCGATCATCGCTGATCGGAATCATGGCTTGGATCTATCGCAACCATCAGATCGTCTCTGATCAGATGCATCGCAACAGTCCGATCGATCATCACCGATCGGGATCATGGCTTGGATCGATCGCAACCGTTGGATCGTTGCCGATCGGATGGATCGCAATGGTTCGATCGATCATCGCCGATCATGATCATGGCTCGGATCGATCACAACCATCAGATCCTCGCTGATTGGATGGATCGCAACAGTCCGATCGATCATCGCCGATTGGGATCATGGCTCGGATCGATTGCAACCGTCGGATCATCTCATATCGGATGGATCGCAATGGTCCAATCGAACATCATCGATCATGATCATGCTCGGATCAATCACAACCGTCAGATCGTCTCTGATCGAATGCATCGCAATGGTCCGATCGATCGATCATCACCGATCAGGAACATGGCTCAGACCGATCACAACCGTTGGATCATCTCCAAACGGATGGATCGCAATGGTCCGATCGATCATCGCCGAACAGGATCACGGCATGGATCGATCGCAACCATCTGATTGTCTCCAATTGGATGCATCGCAACGGTCCGATTGATCATCGCAATCGGGATCATGGCTTCGATCGATCACAACCGTCGGATCATCACCGATCGAATGGATTGCAACAGTCTGATCGATCATTGCCGATCCGAATCATTGGTCGGATCGATTGCAACCGTCGAATCGTCTTCGATCGGATGCATCGTAATGGTCGGATCGATCATCGCTTTTTGGGATCATGTCTTCGATCGATCAAAACCATCAGAACGTCTTCGATCGGATGCATCGCAACGGTCGGATCGATCATCGCCGATAAGAATTATGGCTCGGATCGATCACAACCGTCGGATCATCTCTGATCGGATGCATCGCAACATTTCGATCGATCATCGCCAATCGAGATCATGGCTTGGATCGATCGCAACCGTTGGATCATCGCCGATCGGATGGATCACAACGGTCCAATCGATCATCGCCAATCGGGATCATGGCTTGGATCGATCGCAACCGTTGGATCATCGCCGATCGGATGGATCGCAATGATCTAATCGATCATTGCCGATCGAGATCATGGCTTGGATCGATCGCAGCCGTCGGATCCTTGCCGATTGGATAGATCGCAACTGTTGGATCGTCACCGATCGGATTGATCGCAATGGTCCGATCGATCGTCGACCATCGAGATCTTGGCTTGGATCGATCGCAACCATCCTATCCTTGCCGATCGGATGCATCGCAATGGTCTGATTGATCATCATGATCGTGATCATGGCTTTGATCGATCGCAACCATCGGATCCTCACCGATCGGATGGATCGCAATGGTCCGATCGATCATCGCCGATCTAGATCATGGCTCGGATCGATTGCAACCATCGGATCATCTTCGATTGGATGCATCGCAACGGTCCAATCGATAATCGCCGATTGGGATCATGGCTTGGATCTATCACAACCGTCGGATCGTCTCCGATTGGATGCATCGCAACGGTCCGATTAATCATCACCGATCGAGATCATGGCTTGGATCGATCGCAACCGTTGGATCATCGTCGATCGGATGGATCGCAACGGTCCAATCGATCATCGCCGATCATTATCATGGCTCGGATCGATCGTAACCATTGGATCCTCGCCGATCGGATGGATCGCAATGGTTCAATCGATCATTGCCGATCGGGATCATGGCTCGGATCGATCGCAACCGTTGGATCTTCTTCGATCGGATGGATCGCAACGGTCGATCGATTATCGCCGATCATGATCATGGCTCAGATCGATCGCAACCATCGGATTGTCTCCGATCGGATGCATCACAACTGTCCGATAGATCGATCATCGCCGATCATGATCATGGCTCGGATCGATCGTAACCGTCGGATCGTGTCCAAACGGATGGAACGCAATGGTCCGATCGTTCATCGCCGATCAAGATCATGTCTTGGATCAATCGGGATCATGTCTTCGATTGATCGCAACCATCATATCATCACCAATCGAATGGATCACAACAGTCCGATCGATAATCGCCGATATGGATCATGGGTCGGATCGATCGCAACCGTTGGATCGTCTCCGATCGGATGCATCGCAATGGTCGGATCAATCATCGCCTTTCATTATCATGTCTCCGATAAATCGCAACCATCGTATCATCTCCGATCAGATGCATCGCAATGGTCGGATCGATCATCGCCGATCAGGATCATGGCTCGGATCGATCGCAACCATCGGATCATCTCTGATCGGATGCATCGCAACGGTCCGATCGATCATCGCCGATCGGGATCACGGCTTGGATCGATCGCAACCATGGGATTGTCACCGATCGAATGGATCGCAATGGTCCGATCGATCATCGCCGATCGGGATCATGGCTTGGATCGATCGCAACCGTCAAATCCTCGCCGATCGGATGCATCGCAACGGTTCGATCGATCTTTGCGATCGGGGTCATGGATTTGATCAATCACAACCGTTGGATCCTCACCGATCGGATGGATTGCAACGGTCCGATCGATCATCGCCGATCATGATCATGGCTCGGATCGGTCACAACCGTCAGATCGTCTCTGATCAGATGCATCGCAACAGTCCGATCGATTGATCATCGCAGATCATGATCATGGCACGGATCGATCGCAACCGTCGGATCGTCTCCAAATGGATGGATCGCAATGGTCCAATCGATCATTGCCGATCAGGATCATGGCTTGGATCGATCACAACCGTCAGATCGTCTTCGATTGGATGCATCGCAACGGTCTGATCGATCATCGCGATCGGGATCAAGGCTTCGATCGATCGTAACCGTCAGATCATCACCGATCGAATGGATCGCAATGGTCCAATCGATCATTGCCGATCAAGATCATGGGTCGGATCGATCGCAACCATCGGATCGTCTCCGATCGGATGCATCGCAACGATCGGATCGATCATCGCCTTTCGGGATCATGTCTCCGATCGATCGAAACTATTGGATCATCTTCGATCGGATGCATCACAAGGTCGGATCGATCATCGCCGATTAGGATCATGGCTCGGATCGATCGCAAACGTCGGATCATCTCAGATCGGATGCATCGCAACGGTCCGATCGATCATCACCGATCATGATCATGGCTTGGATTAATCGCAACCGTTGGATCATACCGATCGGATGGATCGCAATGGTTTGATCGATCGTTGCTGATCAGGATCATGGCTTGGATCGATTGCAACCGCCGGATCCTTGTCGATCGGATGGATTGCAACCGTTGGATCATCGCTGATCGGATGGATCGTAACGGTCTGATCGATAGTCACCCATCGGGATAATGTCTTGGATCGATCGCAACCATCAGATCCTCGCCGATCGGATGCATCGCAATGGTCTGATCGATCATCACAATCGGGATCATGGCTTCGATCGATCGCAACCGTTGGATCCTCGCCGATTGGATGGATCACAACGGTTCGATCGATCATCGCCGATCAGGATCATGGCTCGGATCGATTGAAATCATCAGATCGTCTCCGATTGGATGCATCGCAATGGTCTGATCGATCATCGCCGATCGGGATCATGGCATGGATCTATCGCAACTGTCGAATCGTCTCCGATCGGATGCATCGCAATAGTCCGATCGATCATCACCGATCGGGATCATGGCTTGGATCGATCGCAACCATTGGATCGTTGTAGATCGGATGGATCACAATGATTCGATCGATCATCGCCGATCATGATCATGGCTCGGATCGATCACAACCGTTGGATCCTCGCCGATTGGATGGATCGCAACGGTCCGATCGATCATCGCCGATTGGGATCATGGCTCGGATCGATCACAACCATCGGATCATCTCAGATCGGATGGATCGCAACGGTCCGATCGATCATCGCCGATCATGATCATGGCTCAGATCAATCGCAACCATTGGATCATCTCCGATCGAATGCATCGCAACGGTCCGATTGATCGATCATTGCCGATCAGGATCATGGCTCAGATCGATCGCAACCATTAGATCATCTCTAAACGGATGTATCGCAATGGTCCGTTCGATCATCGCCAAACAAGATCATGGCTTGGATCGATCGCAACCGTCAGATCATCTCCAATCGGATGCAACGCAATGGTCCGATCGATCATTGCGATTGGGATCATGGCTTCGATCGATCGCAACCGTCGGATCATCACCGATCGATGGATCGCAACGGTCTGATCGATCATTGCCGATCCGGATCATTGGTCAGATCGATCGCAACCATCGGATTGTCTTCGATCGGATGCATCGCAACGGTCGGATCGATCATCGCCTTTCGGGATCATGTCTTCGATCGATCAAAACCGTCGGATCGTCTCCGATCGAATGCATCGCAACGGTCGGATCGATCATCGCCGATCCGGATGCATGGCTCGGATCGATTGCAACCATCGGATCTTCTTCGATTGGATGCATCGCAACGGTCCGATCAATCATCGATGATCGAGATCATGGCTTGGATCTATCGCAACCGTCGGATCATCTCCGATCGGATGCATCGCAATGGTCCGATCGATCATCACCGATTGGGATCATGGCTTGGATCGATCGCAACCATTGGATCATCGTCGATCGGATGGATCGCAATGGTCCGATCGATCATCACCGATCATGATCATGGCTCGGATCGATCGCAACCATCGGATCCTCATCGATCGGATGGATCGCAACAGTTCAATCGATCATCGCTGATTAGGATCATGGCTCGGATCGATCGCAACCGTCGGATCTTCTCCGATCGGATGGATCACAATGGTCCGATCGATCATCGCCGATCATGATAATGGCTCGGATCAATTGCAACCATCGGATCGTCTTTGATCGGATGCATCACAACGGTCCGATCGATCGATCATCGCCGATCAGGATCATGGCTCGGATCGATCGCAACCATCGGATCATCTCCCATCGAATGGATCGCAATGGTCCGATCGATCATCGCCGATTAGGATCATTGCTCCGATCGATCGCAACCGTTGGATCATCTCTGATCGGATGCATCACAATGGTCCGATCGATCGATCATCGCCGATCAGGATCATGGCTCGGATCGGTCGTAACTATCGGATCGTCTTCGATTGGCTGCATCGCAACAGACCGATCGATCATTACAATCAGGATCATGGCTTCGATCGATCGCAATGGTCGGATCATCACCAATCGAATGGATCGCAACGGTTCGATCGATCGTCGCCGATCCGGATCATGGGTCGGATCGATCGCAACCGTCGGTTCGTCTCCGATCGGATGCATCGCAATGGTCGGATCGATCATAGACTTTCGGGATCATGTCTCCGATCAATCACAACCATCGGATCATCTTCGATCGGATGCATTGCAACGGTTGTATCGATCATCGTCGATCAGGATCATGGCTCAGATCGATCACAATCGTTGGATCATCTCCGATAGGATGCATCACATCGGTCCGATCGATCATCGCCGATCGGGATCATGGCTTGGATCGATCGTAATCGTGGGATCGTCGCCGATCAGATGGATCACAACGGTCCGATCGATCGACGCTGATCGGGATCATGGCTTGGATTGTTCGCAACCATCGGATCCTCGCCGATCGGATGCATCACAACGGTCTGATCGACCCAAGCCATGATCCGTAACATGGCTTCGATCGATCGCAACTGTCGGATCCTTGCCTATTGGATGGATCGCAATGGTTCGATCGACCATCGCTGATCCGGATCACGGCTCGGATCCATTGCAACCATCGGATCGTCTCTGATCGGATGCATCGAAATGGTCCGATCGATCATCGCCGATTAGGATCATGAATTGGATCTATTGCAACTGTCATTTCATCTCCGATCGGATGCATCGCAATAGTCCGATCGATCATCGTGATCGGGATTATGGCTTTGATCGATCGCAACTGTCGGATCGTCACCGATCGAATGGATTGCAACGGTCCGATCGATCATCGCCGATCCGGATCATGGGTCGGATCGATCGCAACTGTCAAATCGTCTCCGATCGGATGCATCGCAACGATCAGATCCATCATCGTCGATCAGGATCATGGCTTGAATCGATCGCAACCATCGGATCATCTCTGATCGGATGCATCGCAACAGTCCGATCGATCATCGCCGATCGAGATCATGGCTTAGATCGATCATAACCGTGGGATCGTCGACGATTGGATAGATCGCAACGGTCCAATCGATCGTTGTCGATCGGGATTATGGCTTGGATCTATTGCAACCGTTGGATCGTCTCCGATCAGATGCATCGCAACGGTCTGATCGATCATCGATGATCGGGATCATGGCTTAGATCTATCGCAACCGTCGAATCATCTTCGATCAGATGCATCGCAATGGTCTGATAGATCATCGCCGATCGGGACCATGGCTTGGATCCATCGCAACCATTGGATCATCACCGATGGGATGGATCGCAACGGTCTGATTGATCGTCGCCCATCGGGATCATGGCTTGGATCGATCGCAACCATCGGATCCTCGCCGATCGGATGCATCACAATGGTCCAATCGATCATCGCGATCGGGATCATGGCTTCGATTGATCGCAACCGTCGAATCCTCACTGATCGGATAGATTGCAATGGTTTGATCGATCATCGCTGATCAGGATCATGGCTCGGATCGATTGAAATCATCGGATCATCTCCGATTGGATGCATCGCAATGGTCTGATCGATCATTGCCGATCGGGATCATGGCTTGGATCTATCGCAACCGTCGAATCATCTCCGATCGGATGCATCGCAACAGTCCGATCGATCATCGCCGATCGGGATCTTGGCTTGGATCGATCGCAACCGTTGGATCGTTGCAGATTGGATGGATCGTAATGGTCCGATCGATCATCGCCAATCATGATCATGTCTTGGATCGATCGCAACCGTCGGATCCTTGCCGATTGGATGGATCGCAACAGTCCGATCAATCATCGTCGATTGGGATCATGGCTCGGATCGATCGCAACCGTCGGATCATCTCCGATCGGATGGATCGCAATGGTCTGATCGATCATTGCCGATCAGGATTATGGCTCAGATCGATCGCAACCATCGGATCATCTCCAAATGGATGGATCACAACGGTCCGATCGATCATCGCCGAACAGGATCACGGCTTGGATCGATCGCAACCGTCGGATCATCTTGGGATCATGGCTTCGATCGATCGCAACCATCGGATCATCACTGATCGAATGGATCGCAATGGTCCGATCGATCATTGCTGATCCGGATCATTGGTCGGATCGATCGCAACAGTTGAATCGTCTTCGATCGGATGCATCGCAACGGTCGGATCGATCATCGCCTTTCGGAATCATATCTTCGATCGATCAAAACCGTCGGATCGTCTTCGATCGAATGCATCGCAACGGTCGAATTGATCATCGCCGATCAGGATCATGGCTCAGATCAATCGCAACCGTCGGATCATCTCTTATCGGATGCATCACAACATTCCGATCGATCATCGCCGATCGGGATCATGGCTTGGATCGATCGCAACTGTTGGATCATCGCCGATCGGATGGATCGCAACGGTTCGATCGATCGGCACCGATCGGGATCATGGCTTGGATCGATCGCAGCCGTCGGATCCTCGCCGATCGGATGGATCGCAACCGTTGGATCATCGTCGATCATATTGATCGCAATGGTCCGATCGATCGTCGCCCGTCGGGATCATGGCTTGGATCGATCGCAACCGTCGGATCCTCACCGATCGGATGCATCACAATGGTTTGATCGATCGTCACGATCGTGATCATGGCTTCGATCGATCGCAACCATCAGATCCTCGCCGATCGGATGGATCGCAACGGTCCGATCGATCATCGCCGATCTGGATCATAGCTCGGATCGATTGCAAATGTCGGATCGTCTTCGATTGGATGCATTGCAATGGTCCGATCGATCATCGACGATCGAGATCATGGCTTGGATCTATCGCAACCGTTAGATCATCTTCGATCGGATGCATCGCAACGGTTCGATCGATCATCACTGATCGGGATCATGGCTTGGATCGATCGCAACCATTGGATCGTCGCTGATCGGATGGATCACAATGGTCCGATCGATCATCGCCGATCATGATCATGGCTCGGATCGATCGCAACCATCGGATCGTCACTGATGATATGGATCGCAACGATTTGATCGATCATTGCCGATCAGGATCATGGCTTGAATCGATCGCAACCGTCGGATCATCTTTGATCGGATGCATCGCAACGGTACGATCGATCGATCATCACCGATCAGTATCATGGCTCGGATCGATCGCAACTGTCGGATCGTCTCCCATCAGATGGATCGCAACGGTCCGATCGATCATCGCCAATTAGGATCATGGCTCCGATCGATCGCAACCGTCGGATCGTCTCCGATCGGATGCATCGCAATGGTCTGATCGATCGATGATCGCCGATCAGGATCATGGCTCGGATCGCTTGCAACTATCGGATCATCGCCGATCGGATGCATCGCAATGGACCGATCGATCATCGCAATCAGGATCATGGCTTCGATCGATCGCAACTGATAAACGCATAAATAATATCATTAAACCTATTAATTAATAATTTAATGTACCTATTATTATTTAATATTTTAATATTATATATAATATTTTAGTAAAAACCTTATCAATTTAAAGAGCTCGATTTTATGAATTTAATGACGCAAACGACACTCAAATCGGATTTAAGATGAGCCCGGAATTGATTTTTCATTGATTTATCTATTTTAGCATGGATTTTAAAGCGAAGTCGGCAAACCAATGCCAACTTCATCATTTTCTAAGTCCCCTGTTTCCGCATGATTCTTCTCCGATTCCAATCTAACTGTTTCCTCCATCAATTATGGAATAAATTAGATTGGAAGTTATCAAGTTGAACGAATTAAATTCCTCTAGAAGGAATTTGGATTTTATTCACGATTTACAAGGGATTTTCTCGGAGCCGCCCGCGTCCTCTATTTTGGTAACCCGCATCTTCACGGCATCTGGGCTTCTACAAATAGCAGCATGGGGAGTCCAACTATCTGCATCCAGGGTTTGTGAGCAAGGGAGAGGCTATTCTGCGTCCGTGGGCGTTGGGGAGAAGTCCATGGAGTCCTCTGTTCGTGGGAGAAGTCAGTGAGAAAAGTCAGTTCGTGGGAGAAGTCCGTGAGTCGTCTTTTCATGAGAGAAGTATTTGGAGGCGTCTCCAGTTCAGCCCGGTTCAGCCTGTCTTCAGTCCATTTCATCTTGTCTTTGATTTGATTTATGAAGAAATTGTTGCTCTCTTATTGCGATCAGAAATTAAAACTCTTTTATTTTAGATTTTAATATGCACTTTTGGATTTTATTGAAATAAAGCTTTATGCATATTTAATTGTTATTAAATTGTATTTAAGTGAAAATAATTTAGACTGATTTATTCTTAAAAGGGACGGGCCGTGATCTATGGGTACGAGCCGTGCTCTAATAAGATAAACCATATCTTATTATTTTGCACTATTAATTATCTACTTAGTTATCTATTTAGTTAAATTTATAAAATTATTTCAAGATAATCGCTAAAGTCCCTATGGAATCGATCCCTTACTCTCGCTATCCTAATAGTAAAATTAAGGTGTTTAAATCGTTGTGCTACGACATGCATCAGCAACGGTCAGATCGTCACCAATCGAATGGATCACAACGGTCCGATTGATCGTCGCCGATCCAGATCATGGGTCGGATCGATCGCAACCATCGGTTCATCTCCGATCGGATGCATCGCAATGGTAGAATTGATCATAGCCTTTCGGGATCATATCTCCGACTATCGCAACCATCGGATCGTCTCCAATCGGATGCATCGCAACGGTCGGATCGATCATCGTCGATCAGGATCATGGCTCGGATCGATCGCAACCATCGGATCATCTCCGATAGGATGCATCGCAATGGTCCGATCGATCATCGCCGATCGGGATCATGGCTTGGATCGATCGTAATCGTGGGATCATCGCCGATCAGATGGATCGCAACGGTCCGATCGATCGACGCCGATCGGGATCATGGATTGGATCGATCGCAACCATCGAATCCTCGCTGATCGGATGCATCGCAATGGTCTGATCGACCCAAGCCATGATCCGTAACATGGCTTCGATCGATCACAACTGTCGGATCCTTGTCTATCGGATGGATCACAATGGTTTGATTGATCATCGCCGATCCGGATCACGGCTCGGATCCATTGCAACCATCGGATCGTTTTCGATCGGATGCATTGCAATGGTCTGATCGATCATCACCGATTAGGATCATGAATTGGATCTATTGCAACTGTCGTTTCATCTCCGATCGGTTGCATCGCAACGGTCCGATCGATCATCGTGATCGGGATTACGGCTTTGATCGATCGCAACTATCGGATTGTCACCGATCGAATGGATTGCAACAGTCTGATCGATCATCGCCGATCCAGATCATGGGTCGGATCGATCGCAACCATCAGATCGTCTCCGATCAGATGCATCGCAACGATCGGATTAATCATCGCCAATCAGGATCATGGCTTGGATCGATCGCAACCATCGGATAATCTCTGATCGGATGCATTGCAACAATCCGATCGATCATCACCGATCAGGATCATGGCTTGGATCGATCACAACCGTGGGATCGTCGATGATCGGATGGATCGCAATGGTCCAATCAATCGTTGCCGATCGGGATCATGGCTTGGATCTATCGCAACCGTCGGATCATCTCCGATCAGATGCATCACAACGGTCCAATCGATCATCGATAATCGGGATCATGGCTTGGATCTATCGCAACCATCGGATCATCTTCGATCAGATGCATCGCAACGGTCTGATAGATCATCGCCGATCGGGACCATGGCTTGGATCCATCGCAACCGTTGGATCATCGCCGATCCGATGGATCGCAACGGTCCGATCGATCGTCGCCCATCGGGATCATGGCTTGGATCGATCACAACCATCGGATCCTCCCCGATTGGATGCATCGCAATGGTCCTATCGATCATCATGATCGGGATCATGGCTTCGATCGATCGCAACCATCGGATCCTCGCCGATCGGATGGATCGCAAAGGTTTGATCGATCATCGTCGATCAGGATCATGGCTCGGATCGATTAAAATCATCGGATCGTCTTCGATTGGATGCATTGCAACGGTCTGATCGATCATCGCTGATTGGGATCATGGCTTGGATCTATCGCAACCGTCAGATTGTCTCCGATCGGATGCATCATAGCAGTCCGATCGATCATCGCCGATCGGGATCATGGCTTGGATCGATCGCAACCGTTGGATCGTTGCAGACCGGATGGATAACAATGGTCCAATCGATCATCATCGATCATGATCATGGCTCAAATCGATCGCAACCATCGAATCCTCGTCGATTGGATGGATAGCAATGGTCCGATCGATCATCGCCGATTGGGATCATGGCTCGGATCGATCGCAACCATTGGATCGTCTCTGATCGGATGGATCACAATGGTCCGATCGATCATCACTGATCATGATCATGGCTCGGATCAATCGCAACCGTCGGATCATCCCCGATTGAATGCATCGCTACGGTCTGATCGATCGATCATCACCGATCAGGACTATGGCTCAGATCGATCGCAACCATCGAATTATCTCCAAACGGATGGATCGCAATGGTCTGATCGATCATTACCGAGCAGGATCACGGCTTGGATCGATCGCAACCGTTGGATCGTCTCCGATCGGATGCATCGCAAAGGTCTGATCGATCATCATGATTGGGATCATGGCTTCGATCGATCGCAACCGTCAGATCATCACCAATCGAATGGATCGCAACGGTCCGATCGATCATTGCCAATCCGGATCATTGGTCAGATCAATCGCAACCATCGGATCGTCTTCGATCGGATGCATCGCAACGGTCGGATCGATCATCGCCTTTCGGGATCATGTCTTCAATCGATCAAAACCGTCGGATCATCTCCGATCGAATGCATCACAATGGTCGGATCGATCATCGCCGATCAGGATCATGGCTCGAATCAATCGCAACCATCAGATCATCTCTGATCAGATGTATCGCAACGTTCCGATCGATCATCACCGATCGGGATCATGGCTTGGATCATTCGCAACTGTTGGATCGTCGCCGATCGGATGGATTGCAACGGTTCAATCGATCGTCATCGATCGGGATCATGGCTTGGATCGATCGCAGCCGTCGGATCCTCGTCGATCGGATGGATTGCAACCGTTGGATCATCGTCGATCGGATTGATCGCAACGGTCTGATCGATCGTCGCTCATCGGGATCATGGCTTGGATCGATCGCAACCATCGGATCCTCGCCGATCGGATGCATCGCAATGGTCCGATCGATCATTGCGATCAGGATCATGGCTTCGATCGATCGCAACAGTCGGATCATCATCGATCAAATGTATCACAATGGTCCGATCAATCATTGCCAATCCGGATCATGGGTCGGATCGATCGCAATCATCGGATCGTCTATGATCGGATGCATCGTAACGGTCGGATTGATCATCGCCTTTCGGGATCATGCCTTCGATCGATCAAATCCGTCGGATCGTCTCCGATTGGATGCATCGCAATGGTCGGATTGATCATCGCCGATCTGGATCATTGCTCGGATCGATCGCAACCGTCGGATCATCTCTTATCAGATGCATCGCAACGGTCCAATCAATCCTCGTCAATCGGGATCATGGCTTAGATCGATCACAATCGTTGGATCGTTGCCGATCGGATGGATCGCAACGGTCCGGTCGATCATCGCCGATCGAGATCATGGCTTGGATCGATCGCAGCCATCGGATCCTTGCCGATCGGATGCATAGCAACGGTTAGATCGATCATCACCGATCAGGATCATGGCTTGGGTTGATTGCAACCGTCAGATCGTCTCTGATCGGATGCATCGCAATGGTACGATCGATCATTGCCGATCAGGATCATGGATTGGATCTATCTCAACCGTTGGATCATCTCCGATCGGATGCATCGCAACGGTCCTATCGATCATCGCCGATCGGGATCATGGCTCGGATCGATCGCAATCGTCGGATCATCTCCGATCGGATGAATCGCAATGGTCCGATCGATCATCGCCGATCATGATCATGGCTCGGATCGATCGCAACCGTCGGATCATCTCTGATCGGATGCATCGCAACGATCTGATCGATCGATCATTGCCGATCAGGATCATGGCTCGAATCGATCGCAACCGTCGGATTGTCTCCCATTGGATGGATCGCAACGGTCCGATCGATCATCGCTGATTTAGATTATGGTTCGGATCGATCGCAACCGATGGATCGTCTCCGATCGGATGCATCGCAATGGTCGGATCGATCGATCATCGCCGATTAGGATAATGGCTCGGATCGATCGCAACCGTCGGATCATCTCCGATCGGATGCATCACAACGGACCGATCGATCCTTGCGATCAGGATCATGGCTCGGATCGATCACAACCGTCGGATCATCTCAGATCGGATGCATCACAACGTTCTGATCGATCATCGCCGATCGAGATCATGGATTGGATCGATTGCAACCATTGGATCATCACCGATCGGATGGATCGCAATGGTCCGATCGATCGTCGCCGATCAGGATCATAGCTTGGATCGATCGAAGCCATCGGATCCTCGCCGATCGGATAGATCGCAACCATTGGATCGTCGCCGATCAGATTGATCGCAACGGTCCGATCGATCGTCGCCTATCGGGATCATGGCTTGGATCGATCGCAACCATCGGATCCTCGCCGATTGGATGCATTGCAATGGTCCGATCGATCATCACGATCGTGATCATGGCTTCGATCAATCGCAACCGTCGGATCCTCGCTGATCAGATGGAACGCAATGGTTCGATCGATCATCGCCGATCCGGATCATGGCTCGGATCGATTGCGATCGTCGGATCATCTTCGATTGTATGCATCGCAATGGTCCAATCGGTCATCGCCGATTGGGATCATGGCTTGGATCTATCACAACCGTCGGATCGTCTCCGATCGGATGCATTGCAACGATCTGTTCGATCATCACCGATTGGGATCATGGCTTGGATTGATTGCAACCGTTGGATCATCACCGATTGGATGGATCACAACGGTCCGATCGATCATCATCGATCATTATCATGGCTCGGATCGATCGCAACCATCGGATCCTCGCCGATCGGATGGATTGCAATGGTTTGATCGATCATCACCGATCGGGATCATGGCTCGGATCGATCGCAACTGTTGGATCTTCTCCGATCGGATGGATCGCAACGGTCTGATCGATCATCGCCGATCATGATCATGGCTCGAATCGATCGCAACTGTCGGATCGTCTCTGATCGGATGCATCGCAACTGTCCGATCGATCGATCATCGCCGATCATGATCATGGCTCGTGTCGATCGCAACCGTTGGATCATATCCAAACGGATGGATCGCAACGGTCTGATCGTTCATTGCCGATCGAGATCATGTCTTGGATCGATCGCAACCGTCGGATCATCTCCGATCGGATGCATCGCAACAGTTCGATTGATCATCGCGATCGGGATCATGGCTTTGATCGATCGCAACCGTCGGATCATCACCGATCGAATAGATTGCAACGGTCCGATCGATCATTGCCGATCCGGATCATGGGTCGGATCGATCGCAACAATCGGATCGTCTCCGATCAGATGCATCGCAATGGTCGGATCGATCATCGCCTTTCAGGATCATGTCTCCGATTGATCAAAACCATTGGATCGTCTCCGATCGGATGCTTCGCAATGGTCGAATCGATCATCGCCGATCAGGATCATGGCTTGGATCGATCGCAACCGTCGGATCATCTCTTATCAGATGCATCGCAACGGTCCGATCGATCCTCGCCGATCAGGATCATGGCTCAGATCGATCGCAACCGTTGGATCATCGCCGATCGGATGGATCACGATGGTCCAATTGATCATCGCCGATCGGGATCATGGCTTGGATCGATGGCAACCGTTAGATCCTCGCCGATCGGATGCATCGCAACGGTCCGATCATCATCGCCGATCAGGATCATGGCTCGGATCGATTACAACCGTCAGATCGTCTCCGATCGGATGCGTCGCAATGGTACGATTGATCATCGCTGATCTGAATCTTGGCTTGGATATATATCAACCGTCGGATCATCTCTGATCGGATGCATCGCAACGGTCCGATCGATCATCGCCGATCGGGATCATGGCTCGGATCGATCGCAATCGTCGGATCATCTCCGATCGGATGGATCGCAACGGTCCGATCGATCATCGTCGATCATGATAATGGCTTGGATCGATCACAACCGTCGGATCATCTTCGATCGGATGCATCGCAATGGTTAGATCGATCGATCATCGCCGATCAGGATCATGGCTTGGATCGATCACAACCATCGGATCATCTCCCATCGGATGGATCACAATGGTCCGATCGATCATCGCCAATTAGGATCATGGCTCGGATCGATCGCAACTGTCGGATCATCTCCGATCGGATGCATCGCAACGGTCTGATTGATCAATCATCGCCGATCAGGATCATGGCTAGGATCGCTCGCATCCGTCAGATCGTCTCCGATCGGATGCATCGCAATGGACCGATTGATCATCGCGATAAGGATCATGGCTTCGATCAATCGCAACGGTCGGATTATCACCAATCGAATGGATCGCAACGGTCCGATCGATCATCGCCAATCCGGATCATGGGTCGGATCGATCGCAACCGTCGGTTCGTCTCCGATCGGATGCATCGCAACGATCGGATCGATCATAGCCTTTCGAGATCATGTCTTCGATCTATCGCAACCGTCGGATCATCTCCGATCGGATGCATCGCAACGGTAGAATCGATCATTGTCGATCAAGATCGTGGCTCAGATCGGTAACAAACGTCGGATCATCTTTGATAGGATGCATTGCAACGGTCCGATCGATCATCACCGATTGGGATCATGGCTTGGATCGATCGCAATCGTGGGATCGTCGCCGATCGGATCATCTCCAATGGATGGATCGCAACGGTCTGATCGATCATCGCCAATCATGATCATAGCTCGAATCGATCGCAACTATCAGATCATCTTCGATCGGATTAATCGCAACGGTCCGATCGATCAATCATCGCCGATCAGGATCATGGCTCGGATCGATCGCAATCGTCGGATCGTCTTCAATCGGATGGATCGCAATGGTCTGATCGATCATCGTCGATCAAGATCATGACTCGGATCGATCGCAACCATCAGATCATCTTCGATCGGATGCATCGCAACGGTCCGATAGATCGATCATCGCCGATCCGAATAATGGCTCGGATCGATTGCAACCGTCGGATCGTCTCCGATCGGATGCATCATAATGGTCTGATCGATCATCGCGATCGGGATCATATCTTCGATCGATTGCAACCGTCAGATCATCACCGATCGAATGGATCGCAACGGTCCGATCGATCATCGCCGATCCGAATCATGGGTTGGATCGATCGTAACCGTCGGATCGTCTCCGATTGGATGCATCGCAATGGTCGGATCGATCATCGCCTTTCATGATCATGTCTGCGATTGATCACAACCGTCGGATCACCTCCGATCAGATGCATCGCAATGGTCGGATCGATCATCGCCGATCAGGATCATGGCTCGGATCGATCGCAACCGTCGGATCATCTCTGATCGGATGCATCACAGCGGTCCAATTGATCATCGCCGATCGGGATCATGGCTTGGATCGATCGCAACCGTGGGATCGTTGCCGATCGGATCGATCACAATGGTCTGATCGATCGTTACTGATCGGGATCATGGCTTGCATCGATCGCAACCGTCGGATCCTCGCCGATCGGATGGATCGCAACCGTTGGATCATCGCCAATCTAATGGATCGCAATGGTCTGATCGATCGTCGCCAATCGGGATCATGGCTTGGATCGATCGCAACCGTCAAATCCTCGCCGATCGGATGCATCGCAACGGTCCGATCGATCTTTGCGATCGGGATCATGGCTTCGATCAATCGCAACCATCGGATCCTCGCCGATCGGATGGATCGCAACGGTCCAATCGATCATCGTTGATCATGATCATGGCTCAGATCGATCGCAACCATCGGATCATCTTCGATCGGATGCATCGCAACGGTCCGATCGATCGATCATCGTAGATCATGATCATGGCTCGGATCGATCGCAACCGTCGAATCGTCTTCAAACGGATAGATTGCAATGGTCCAATTGATCATCGCCGATCAGGATCATGGCTTGGATCGATCGCAACCGTCAGATCATCTCCGATCGATCATCGCGATCGGGATCAAGGCTTCGACCTAATGCAACCATCGGATCATCACCGATCGAATGGATCGCAACGGTCCGATCGATCATTGCCGATCCAGATCATAGGTCGGATCGATCGCAACCGACGGATCATCTTCGATCGGATGCATCGCAAAGGTCGGATCGATCATCGCCTTTCGGGATCATGTCTCTGATCAATCAAAACCGTTGGATCATCTTTGATCGAATGCATCACAAGGTCAGATCGATCATCGCCGATCAGGATCATGGCTCGGATTGATTGCAACCGTTGGATCATCTTAGATCGGATGCATCGCAACGGTCCGATGGATCGATCATCGCCGATCAGGATCATGGCTCAGATCGATCGCAACCGTCGGATTGTCTCCCATCGGATGGATCGCAATGGTCCGATCGATCATTGCCGATTAGGATCATGGCTCGGATCGATCGCAACCATTGGATCATCTCCGATCGGATGCATCGCAATGGTACGATCGATCGATCATCGCTGATCAGGATCATGGCTCGGATCGCTCGAAACCGTCGGATCGTCTCCGATCGGATGCATCGCAATGGACTGATCAATCATCGCGAACAGGATCATGGCTTCAATCGATCGCAACGGTCGGATCATCATCAATCGAATGGATCGCAACGGTTCGATCGATCATCGCCAATCCGGATCATGGGTTTGTCTTCGATCGGATGCATCGCAACGGTCAGATCGATCATAGCCTTTCGGGATCATGTCTCCGATCTATCGCAACCGTCGAATTATCTTCGATAGGATGCATCGCAACGGTCCGATCGATCATCGCCGATTGGGATCATGGCTTGGATCGATCGTAATCGTGGGATCGTCACCGATCAGATGGATCGCAACGGTCTGATCGATCATCGCCGATCGGGATCATAGCTTGGATCGATCGCAATCATCAGATCCTCATCGATCGGATGCATCGCAATGGTCCGATCGACCCAAGCCATGATCCATAACATGGCTTCGATCGATCGCAACCATCGGATCCTCGCTGATCGGATGGATCGCAATGGTCTGATCGATCATCGCCGATCCGGATCATGGCTTGGATCCATTGCAACCGTCAGATTGTCTCCGATCGGATGCAACGGATGCATCGCAACTGTCTGATCGATCATCGCCGATTAGGATCATGAATTGGATCTATTGCAATTGTCGGATCGTCTCCGATCGGATGCATCGCAATGGTCTGATCGATCATCGCGATCGGGATTATGGCTTTGATCGATCGCAACTGTCGGATCGTCACCAATTGAATGGATCGTAACGGTTCGATCGATCATCGCCGATCCGAATCATGGGTCGGATCGATCGCAACAGTCGGATCATCTCCGATCGGATGCATCGCAATGATCAGATCAATCATCGCCGATCATGATCATGGCTTAGATCGATCGCAACCATTGGATCATCTCTGATCGGATGCATCGCAACGGTCCGATCGATCATCGCCGATCGGGATCATGGCTTGGATCGATCGCAACCATTAGATCATCGATTATCGGATGGATCGCAACGATCCGATCGATCGTTGCCGATTGGGATCATGGCTTGGATCTATTGCAACCGTCAGATCATCTCCGATCGGATGCATTGCAATGGTCCGATCGATCATCGATGATTGGGATCATGGCTTGGATCTATCGCAACCATCGGATCATCGCCAATCAGATTCATCGCAACGGTCTGATAGATCATCGCCGATCGGGACCATGGCTTCGATCCATCGCAACCATTGGATAGTCGCCGATCAAATGGATTGCAACGGTCCGATCGATCGTCGCCGATCGGGATCATGGCTCGGATCGATCGCAACAGTCGGATCATCGCCGAGCGAAAGGATCGCAATGGTCCGATCGATTATCGCCGATCGGGATCATGGCTCGGATCGATCGCAACCGTCGGATCATCTCCGATCAGATGGATCACAATGATTCGATCGATCATCACCGATCATGATCATGGCTCGGATCGATCGCAATCGTTGGATCGACTCCGATCGGATGCATCGCAACGGTCCGATCGATCGATCATCTTCGATCGGGATCATGGCTCGGATCGATTGCAACCATCAGATCGTCTTCGATCGGATGGATCGCAACGGTCCAATCGATCATCGTTGATCAAGATCATGGCTCGGATCAATTGCAACCATCGGATCGTCTCTGATCGGATGCATCGCAATGGTCCGATCAATCGATCATCGCCGATCAGAATCATGGCTCGGATCGATTGCAATCATCGGATCGTCTCCGATCTGATGCATAGAACGGTCCGATTGATCATCGCGATCGGGATCATGGCTTCGATCGATCGCAACGGTGGGATCATCGCCGATCGGAAGGATTGCAACAATCCGATCGATCATCGTCGATCGAGATCATGGCTTGGATCGATCACAACCGTCGGATCCTCGCTGATCGGATGGATTGTTGCCATTGGAAGGTCACTGATCGGATGGATCGCAATGGTCCTATCGATCGTCGATGATCGGGATCATGGCTTGGATCGATCACAACCGTCGGATCCTCGCCGATCGAATGCATCGCAATGGTCCAATCGATTATTGCGATCGGGATCATGTCTTCGATCGATCGCAACCGTTGGATCCTTGCCGATTGGATGGATCACAACTGTTGGATCGTCGTCGATCGGATGAATCACAACGGTCCGATCGATCGTCACCGATCGGGATTACGGCTTGGATCGATTGCAATCGTCGGATCCTCGCCAATTGGATGCATCGCAAAGGTCCGATCGATCATCGCGATTGGAATCATGGCTTTGATCGATCGCAACCGTCGGATCCTCGCCGATCGGATGGATTGTAATGGTTCGATCGATCATCGCCGATCCGGATCATGGCTCGGATCGATTGCAACCGTCGGATCATCTCCGATCGGATGCATCGCAATGGTCGGATCGATCATCGTCGATCGGGATCATGGCTTGGATCTATCGCAACCGTCGAACCATCTCCGATCGGATGCATAGCAACGGTCCAATCGATCATTGCCGATTGGGATCATGGCTTGGATCGATCGCAACCGTCGGATCATCACCGATCGGATGGATCGCAACGGTCCGATCGATCGTCGCCTATCGACCATGTCTTCTAGAGTTCTATTTTTCCTTTCAACTACTCCATTTTGTTGAGGGGTTCTTGGTGCAGAAAAATTATGATTAATACCATTATCATTGCAAAAACTTTCAAATAAGTGATTTTCAAATTCAGTTCCATGATTACTTCTTAGAGACACTATGGTAGTGTTTTTCTCATTTGTTACTTTCTTGAAGAATTTCATGAATATCGAGAAAGTCTCATCTTTGTGAGCTAAAAACATTACCCAAGTGAATCTAGAGTAATCATCTACTATCACAAGACCATATTTCTTTCCTCCTAGACTTGTGGTTCTAGTTGGTCCAAAAAGGTCCATGTGAAGTAGCTCTAATGGCCTAGAAGTTGAAACAATATTTTTAGATTTAAAAGAACTTCTCGTTTGTTTTACAAACTGACATGCATCACATATTTTGTTATTTTCAAAATCTATTTTAGGTAGTCCTTTTACTAAATCCATTCTAATTAGTTTTGAAATCAAGTGTGTGCTTGCGTGACCTAATCTTCGATGCCACAACCAACCAATCTCATTCATATTAGCATTATTAGCAACTAAGCAATGATTATTAGTAGACAAATTGTCTAAGTCAATCAAGTATACATTGCCATTTCTATTTCCAATAAAAACAATGCTATTATCAATGGGATTAGCAACTGTGCATATAGAAGATTCAAATGATACTTTAAAACCTTTGTCACATAATTGACTAATGCTAATTAAATTATGTTTCAAACCATCAACATATAAGACATTTTCAATATGTGTGGAGGGAGTTATTTGAATGTTACCAAACCCCAAGATTTGGCCTTTGCCATTGTCGCCAAATGTAACTACTCCTCCTCTTTTGCTTTCAAGGGTGATGAATTGATCTTTGTCACCCGTCATGTGCCTTGAGCAGCCGCTATCAAGATACCACTTTCGCTTTGATCTTTTGGCCGCAAGACACTCCTGCAAAGATGATCAAGTCTTATGTTTAGGTACCCAAGCTTTCTTGGGTCCTTCATGGTTAGTAGCAATAAAAACTGTTCCTTTTGAAACCCATATTTTCTTTCCTTTAATATTTAAGTTTTTATTAGGTTTTAGAATTTTACATTCATAAGATTTATGTCCTTTTTGATTACATTTAAAGCATGTAAAATTACTTTGGCCAGCACGCACAAAAATATTTTTCAGTGATTTTTGTTTTCTTAAAGTATTATACCCTAATCCGGCTTTGTCAAAAACTACTTTTTGACTATTTAATAACATGTCCAATTTAGCTGAGCTTAAGGTAAACTTATCAACTATGTTCTTATGTTTTTCAACCTTTTTCCTTAGTTTATCATTTTCATTAGAGATTGATTCTTTTTCTTTTACCAAAATTTCATTTTCAGTTTTAAGTTTCTTAACTTCATTATTAAGCTCTTCCTTTTCTTTAATGAAAGTTAAATTTTCATTTTTCAAAAGCTTGTATTTCTTTTTCAAAACTTTGAAATCGCCGACAATTTCATTAAAAGCATCAAATAATTCATCAAATGTAAATTCATCGCAAGGGTTATCGGAACTTACCTCATCGTTGTCGTCCGCCATAAAACATACATTTGCGACTTCCTTTTGTTCTTCTTCTTCGGAAGAAGATTCTTCGCTATCACTCCAAGTCGTCACATAAGCCTTCTTTTTCTTTTTGTAGGCTTTCTTTAATTTAGGACATTCATTCCTAAAGTGCCCCGGTTTATTACATTCATAGCAAGTCAAGGGGTCTTTCTCTTTTTCTTTGTCCTTGTCCTTGTTCTTATCCTTTTCTCCTTCCCACTTTGCTCCAAATTTCTTCTTGTGGAAGGGTTTCTTTCTTCTCATGAATCTTTTAAACTTTTTAGCTAAGAGAGCAGTCTCTTCATCATCATCATCATCATCATCGCTGCTGCTCTCTTCTTCTTTTGCAGCTTTGAGGGCAATCACTTTCTTCTTCTTTGTGTCCTCCTCTACATGTTGCTTCATTGTCAACTCATGGGTCATAAGTGATCCTAGAAGCTCCTCTAAGGGTAGAGTGTTGAGGTCCTTTGCTTCTTGGATTGCTGTCATTTTTGCTTCCCATGATGTTGGTAGTGACCTAAGAATTTTTCGAACAAGTTCTGAGTTAGTATATGTCTTACCAAGACTTTTTAAACCATTTACAATATCTGTAAATCTTGTATACATGCATGCAATGGTTTCAGATTGTTCCATGCTAAACAACTCATATTTATGAACAAGAATATTAATTTTAGATTCTTTTACTTGGTTGGTACCCTCATGGGTAACCTCTAATCTATCCCAAATCTCCTTTGCGGAATTACATGTGGAGATTCTATTAAATTCATTAGCGTCTAAGGAGCAATATAAGACATTCATGGCCTTAGCATTGAGCTGTGCCATTTTCCTATCATTATCATTCCAATCCCTTTCGGACTTAGGAAAATAGTGCCATCAATAACATGTGTGGGTGTGCTAGGTCCATTAATTATAACATCCCATAGTTCATAGTCAGAAGCTTGAATGAATATTCTCATTCTAGCTTTCCAATATGAATAGTTTGAACCATTAAACAGTGGAGGTCTATTCGTAGAATGACCTTCAGCAAATGATCCAACTTGAGCTGCCATTTGGATCTTTAGCTCTTGATCGTGTGATCAAAATCTAATGAGCACAAGCTCTGATACCAATTGTTGGCCCAGATGACAACCCAAGAGGGGGGGGGGGTGAATTGGGTTCTTTAAAAATTTAAACCTTTTTGAAATATTTGTTTGCTTAGTATGTGTGGAAGTGAATGCAGATGCAAAAACAAAATCCAATCAATAAGATAGAGATAGAGATAGAGATAAAGGAGACACGACAAACACAAAGAGTTTATAGTGGTTCGGTGTATCCAACACCTACGTCCACTCCCAAGATTCACTTGGGTCCACACTATAATCTTCCTTGATTACAGCCGAGTTATTTTACAAGCTCACAACTCAAACTTATTGTTTTCCCGGGATCACAACGAACCCAGCCGGTTTTCTGGGCTCACCAGCACAAAAACCCTAACACAAGCTATACCAAGCTTGTACCGAGGTAAGACTACCTTCACTAGTTCAATCCCCCAGATTGAACTAGACACAAACAAAAGAATAGTTTTTCAAAATACACAGCTCCTCAATGAGCAAATAATCAAATAGAATAACAAGGTTTAGAAAAGCCTGATTTATAGTTGGTTGGCTTTTGAGCTTTTCTTCTTTTCTTCTTTTCTTCTTCTTCTTGCTGGATTGAATCAAGCCTCAGCTCCGATTCTTCACAGTTGAAGCAGTTGAGAAGGGTTGAAAAGCAAGAAACTGATCCTCTTTCTCCAATTTGGGAAATCCACCAAAACTTTGATTTGTATGCCTTGGATTCCTCTTGAGCTTTTTGGAGTGGAGTGGATTTGAGCTAGAAGGTTTTCCTCTTGAGATACAGGCTCTCTCTTTTCGGATTTTTGGATTGGGATTTCTCTATTTCTGATTTTCCTCTTTGTTTTTCTGATTTTCTCTCGTTTTTTCCGTTCTTATTTTTGAATGATAGTCTTCCCTTTTTATAGATTTCTTTCAAACCATTTTTGGAAGAAAACTATCCGTTGGAGTGTACCTTGCAACAAAATATATCCGTTAGAAATAAAGTAAAATAGAAATATTACCATTAGAGCTGATCTGGCAATTTGATTTTTCATTCCAGGTGGGTTGGAGTCGACTCTAACTTTTCTGGAGTCAGCTCTAACTCGAAAACTTTAATCCATTATTTCTGGAGTCGTCTCTGACTTTTCTGGGGTCGACAAGAAACTTTTCTAGAGTCGACTCTAACATACCCGGAGTCGACTCTAAGTCGGGGCCAAAAAAATTAACGTTTTGTCTTGTCTGTGAGAGTCGGCTCTAACAGTCTCGGAGTCGACTCTAACTTCCGTGCCAGATACTGGAGTCGGCTCTATGATTCTCGGAGTCGACTCTAATGTCTGCAATCTTACCTAGACATTAGATTCGATCTAGAACACGATTTAACTCCTGATTTTGATCATTCAATAGACTTATAATCCTGAAAAACTTAATCAAAATCATTAGAGCCTCCAATAGTTATACTTAAATAGTTTTGTTAATCATCAAAATCATCAATTGGGTCAACAGATTGCAACCGTTCGATCATCTCCGATTGGATGCATCACAATGATCGGATCGATCATCGCCGATTAGGATCATGGCTTGGATCAATCGCAACCGTCGGATCATCTCTGATCGAATGCATCACAATGGTCCGATCGATTATCGCCGATCGGGATCATAGCTTGGATCGATCGCAACCATGGGATCATCGACGATCGGATGGATCGCAACGGTCCGATCGATCGTTGCCAATCACGATCATGGCTTGGATCGATCGCAACCATCGGATCCTTGCCGATCGGATGGATCGCAACCGTTGGATCGTCGCCGATCGTATGGATCGCAATGGTTTGATCGATCATCGCCAATCGGGATCATGGCTTGGATCGATCGCAACCGTCGGATCCTTGCCAATCGGATGCATTGCAACAGTCCGATCGATCATAGCGATCGGGATCATGGCTTCGATCGATCGCAACCATCGGATCATCACCGATCGGATGGATCGCAATGGTTTGATAGATCATCGCCGATCAAGATCATGGCTCGGATCGATTGCAATCATCAGATCATCTTCAATCGGATGCATCGCAATGGTACGATCGATCATCACCGATTAGGATCATGGTTTGGATCTATCTCAACCGTTGGATCGTCTCCGATCGGATGCATCGCAACGGTCCGATCGATCATCGTCGATCGAGATCATGGCTCGGATCGATCGCAATCATCGGATCATCTTGGATCGGATGGATCACAACAGTTCGATTGATAATCGCCGATTAGGATCATGTCTTGGATCAATCGCAACCGTCGGATCATCTCCGATCGGATGCATCGCAACGGTCCAATCGATCGATCATCGCCAATCAGGATCATGGCTCGGATCGATCGCAATAGTCTGATCGTCTCCCATCGGATGGATCACAATGGTCCGATCGACCATCGCCGATTAGGATCATGGCTCGGATCGATCGCAACCGATGGATCGTCTCTGATCGGATGCATCGTAATGGTTGGATCGATCGATCATCACCGACCAGGATAATGGCTCGGATCGATCGCAACCGTCAGATCGTCTCCGATCGGATGCATCGCAACGGATCGATCAATCCTCGCGATTCGGATCATGGCTTCGTTCAATTGCAACGATCGGATCATCACCGATCGAATGGATTGCAACGGTCTGATCGATCATCGCCGATCCGGATCATGGGTCGGATCGATCGCAACCGTCGGATCATCTCCGATCGAATGCATCGCAACGGTCGGATCGATCATCGCCAATCATGATCATGGCTCGGATCGATCGCAACCGTCGGATTGTCTCCGATCGGATGTATCGCAACGGTCCGATAGATCGATCATCGTCGATCAGGATCATGGCTCGGATCGATCACAACCATCGGATCGTCTCCAATCGGATGGATCGCAATGGTCCGATCGATCATCGCTGATCAGGATCATGGCTCAGATCGATCGCAACCATCAGATCGTCTCCGATCGGATGCATCGCAATGGTCCGATCGATCGATCATCGCCGATCATGATCATGGCTCGGATCGATCGCAACCATCGGATCGTATCTGATCGAATGCGTCGCAACGATCCGATCGATCATCGCGATCGGGATCATGGCTTCGATCGATTGCAATCATCGGATCATCACCGATCGAATGGATCGCAACGGTCCTAGCGATCATCGCCGATCCGGATCATGGGTCGGCTCAATCCTAACCGTCGGATTGGCTCCGATAGGATGCATCGCAACGATCGGATCGATCATCGCCTTTCAGGATCATGTCTTCGATCGATAACGATCGTCCGATAGTCTTCGATCGGATGCATTGCAGTGGTCGGATCAATCATCGCCGATCAGGATCATGGCTTGGATCGATCGCAACCGTCGGATCATCTCTGATCGGATGCATCGTAATGGTCCAATCGATCATCGCCGATCGGGATCATGGCTTGGATCGATCGCAACCTTGGGATCATCGACGATCGGGTGGATGTAACAGTCCGATCGATCGTTGCCGATCGAGATCATGGCTTGGATTGATTGCAACCGTCGGATCCTTGTCGATCGGATGGATCACAACCGTTGGATCGATGCCGATCAGATGGATCGCAACGGTCCGATCGATCGTCGCCAATCGGGATCATGGCTTGGATCGATAGCAACCATCGGATCCTCGCCAATCGGATGCATCGCAACGGTCCGATCGGGATCATGGCTTCGATCGATCACAACCATCGGATCCTCACTGATCAGATTGATCACAATGGTCTGATCGATCATCGCGATCGGGATCATGGCTTGGACCGATCGCAACCGTCGGATCCTCGCCAATCGGATGGATCGCAACCGTTTGGAACATCGCCGATCGGATGGATCGCAATGGTCCGATCGATCGTCGCCAATCGGGATCATGGCTTGGATCGATCGCAACCGTCGGATCCTTGCTGATCGGATGCATTGCAATGGTCTGATCGACCATCGCGATCGGGATCATGGCTTGGATCGATCGCAACCATTGGATCCTCGCCGATCGGATGGATCGAAACGGTCCGATCGAACATCGCCGATCCGGATCATGGCTCGGATCGATTGCAACCGTCGGATCATCTCCGATCAGATGCATCGCAATGATACGAACGATCTTTGCCGATCGGGATCATGGCTTAGATCTATCGCAACCGTCGGATCGTCTTCGATCGGATGCATCGCAACGGTCCAATTGAGCATCACCGATCAGGATCATGGCTTGGATCAATCACCACCGTTGGATCGTCGCCGATTGGATGGATCGCAACGATCTGATTGATCATCGCCGATCATGATCATGGCTCATATCGATTGCAACCATCGGATCCTCGATGATTGGATGGATCGCAATGGTCCGATCGATCATCGCCGATTGGGATCATGGCTTGGATCGATCGCAACCATCGGATCATCTCCGATCGGATGGATTGCAATGGTCCGATCAATCATCGTCGATCATGATCATGGCTCGGATCGATCGCAACCATCGGATCGTCTCCGATTGGATGCATCGCAACGGTCCGATCGATCGATTATCGCCAATCATGATCATGGCTCGGATCGATCGCAACCGTCCAATCGTCTCTGATCGGATGCATTGCAACTGTCCGATCGATAATCACGATCCGGATCATGGCTTCGATCGATCGCAACCGTCGGATCATCACCAATCGAATGGATCGCAAGGGTCCAATCGATCATTGCCGATCCAAATCATGGGTCGGATCGATCGCAATCGTTAGATCATCTCCGATCGGAAGCATCGCAACGGTCGGATCGATCATCGCCTTTCGAGATCATGTCTTCGATTGATCGAAATCGTTGGATCATCTCCGATCGAATGCATCGCAATGGACGTATCGATCATCGCCGATCCAGATCATGGCTCGGATCGATTGCAACCGTCGGATCATCTCTGATCGGATGCATCGCAATGGTCCGATCGATCATCGCCGATCTGGTTCATGGCTTGGATCGATCTCAACCATTGGATCGTCGCCGATCGGATGGATCGCAATGTTCCGATCGATCGTCGCCGATCGGGATCATGGCTTGGATCGATTGCAACCGTCGGATCCTCACCGATCAGATGGATCGCAACCGTTGGATCATCACCGATTGGATGGATCACTATGGTCCGATCGATCGTCGCCCATCGGGATCATGGCTTGGATCGATCGCAACCATCGGATCCTCGCTAATCGGATGCATCGCAATGGTCCAATCGATCATCGCTGATCGGTATCATGGCTTGGATCTATCGCAACCGTCGAATTGTCTCTGATCAGATGCATCACAACAGTCCGATCGATCATCGCCGATCGGGATCATGGCTCGGATCGATCGCAACCGTTGGATCATCGCCGATCGAAAGGATCGCAACGGTCCGATCGATCATCGCCGATCATGATCATGGCTCGGATCGATCGCAACTGTCGGATCCTCACCGATCGGATGGATTGTAACGGTCCGATCGATCATCGCTGATCGGGATCATGGCTCGGATCGATCGCAACCGTCGGATCATCTCCGATTGGATGGATCGCAATGGTCCGATCGATCATCGCCGATCATGATCATGGCTCGGATCAATCGCAACCGTCGAAGCCTCTCCGATGGGATGCATCGCAACGGTCCAATCGATCGATCATCGCCGATCATGATCATGGCTCGGATCGATCGCAATCGTCGGATCGTCTCCAAACGGATGGATCGCAACGGTTTGATCGATCATCGCTGATCAGGATCATGGCTTGGATCGATCGCAATCGTCGGATCGTCTCCGATCAGATGCATCGCAACGGTCCGATCAATCATCATGATCGGGATCATGGCTTCGATCGATCGCAACCGTTGGATCATCACCGATCGAATGGATCGCAACGGTCCGATCGATAATTGCCAATCCGGATCATGGGTCGGATCGATCGCAACCGTTGGATCATCTACGATCGGATGCATCGCAATAGTCGGATCGATCATCGCCTTTCCGGATTATGCCTCCGATTGATCAAAACCATTGGATCGTCTCCGATCGGATGCATTGCAACGGTCGGATCGATCATCGCTGATCAGGATCATTGCTCGAATCGATCGCAACCATCGGATCATCTCTTATCAGATGCATCGCAACGGTCTGATCGATCCTCGCCAATCGGGATCATGGCTCGGATCGATCGCAACCGTGAGATCATTGCCGATTGGATGGATCGCAATGGTCCAGTCGATCATCACCGATCGGGATCATGGCTTGGATCGATCACAGCCGTCGGATCCTTGCCGATCAGATGCATAGCAATGGACCGATCGATCATCGCCGATCAGTATCATGGCTCGGATCGATTGCAACCATCAGATCGTCTTCGATCGGATGCATCGCAATGGTACGATCGATCATCGCAGATCAGGATCATGGCTTGGATCTATCTCAACCGTCGGATCGTCTCCGATCGGATGCATCACAACGGTCCGATCGATCATCATCGATCGGGATCATGGCTTGGATCGATCACAATCGTCGGATCGTCTCCGATCTGATGGATCGCAATGGTCCGATCGATCATCGCCGATTATGATTATGGCTCGGATCGATCGCAACCATCGGATCATCTCCAATCGGATGCATCGCAACGGTCCAATCGATCGATCATCGCCGATCAGGATCATGGCTTGGATCGATTGCAACCGTCCGATCGTCTCCCATCGGATGGATCGCAACGATCCGATCGACCATCGCCGATTAGGATCATGGCTCGGATTGATCACAACCAACAGATCGTCTCCGATCGGATGCATCGCAATGGTCGGATCGATCGATCATCGCCGATCAGGATAATGGCTCGGATCGATCGCAACCGTCGGATCGTCTCCGATCGGATGCATCGCAACAGACCGATCAATCCTTGCGATCAGGATCATGGCTTCGATCGATCGCACCGATCGGATCATCACCGATCGAATGGATTGCAATGGTCCGATCGATCATCGCCGATCCGGATCATGGGTCAGATCGATCGCAACCGTCGGATCGTCTCCGATCGGATGCATCGCAATGGTCGGATCGATCATCGCCTTTCAGAATCATGTCTCCAATCGATCGCAACCATTTGATCATCTCCGATCGGATGCATCGCAACGGTCGGATCAATCATCGCCGATTAGGATCATGGCTTGGATCGATCGCAACCATCGGATCATCTCTGATCGGATGCATCGCAATGGTCCAATCGATCATCGCCGATCGGGATCATAGCTTGGATCGATTGCAACCATGGGATCATCGACGATCGGATGGATCGCAACGGTCCGATAGATCGTTGTCGATCACGATCATGGCTTGGATCGATCGCAACCGTCGGATCCTCGCCGATCGGATGGATCGCAACGGTTGGATCGTCGCCGATCGGATGATCGCAATGGTTCGATCGATCGTCGCCAATCGGGATCATGGCTTGGATCGATCACAACCATCGGATCCTCGCCAATCGGATGCATTGCAATAGTCCGATCGATCATAGCGATCGGGATCATGGCTTCGATCGATCGCAACCGTCGGATCGTCACCGATCGGATGGATCACAACGGTCCGATCTATCATTGCCGATCGAGATCATGGCTTGGATTGATCGCAGCCGTCGGATTCTGTCACGCCCCAGTCCCAAAATTTGAACTAGGATGACAACCCGCCATATGCCAGGCATGCAAGGCAGCTCGAACTTCATCACATAAATCAATATAAAGCAAATTTCACATCCATGATTTATTACAAACCATAATTATCAGTCTTGGGCTATCTGCCCTACACACAGCAAATCTGAACTAATCAATATAATAAAACTAAGTCTTCTTAATAGAAACTACTTCTATCTCAATTATCCTTCTTCATTCTTGAGGTCTGAAAAACATTATGAGAATTTTATGAGTTCACACTCAATAAGTAAGCCTAATATAATTTCAAATTTTCATTTATCAGGCTATCATCAGGTTCATGTCATCAGATCAATTAATTTGAAACTTAATTCAATAACAATTACTAGAATATATGCGATGTAAACAAAACATTGTTTATACTATCATTATTTTTCTTTATGTGTCCCACGGCCCTATAATACACATCATGTGTATCACTCTTAAATATCCCCTAAGAGGAAGGGTCCTGATATCAGTATTCTGTCATCTGTCATGTGATAATCCGTCATGTGATAATCTGTCATGTGAGAACCGCGGCAACACATAAAGTTTTACTGTCATTATCATAATTACATATTATCATAGTAATAACATGATTTTTCTAAATTAACGTAATTATATTTAACTGTAAGTTCACAGTTCATAAATTAAATAATTTATAAAATTATAATACTTGACTTACTTACCACAGTACACAAATTTCAATTGATAACCCAGCTAATTGGACACCTGAGAACCTACAGAATCATTTTTATTATTAATTTTTTAAAATTTGAATTATAAAATAATTCTTAAACTCTACCCAAACCACTTCATGGGCCCAACTTTGGGCTTGAATATCTCTCAATTTATACACCCAAATAGGGAAATAAAATTATCTCTAAAAACTAGAATCAATCCTGATTCGGGTCATATATTCACTTTGCCATTCTCGGCCCGATACAGAGCCCAAAACACTGCTCAAATAGGCTCCAGAGATGGCCCAACAGGGCCCAAAAACCAACGGCCCAACCGGCCCATTAATCCTTTATTAACCCCGCTCCTCTGTTTCAAAAGAAACAGAGGAGCCGAAAGCCGTGCCGGTGGCCAGGGCTGTCGCCGGCCAAATTGGAGGCGGTCCGGCCGCCGTTGGCCGGACCGTGGCTGGCCGCCGCCGCGATCTGCCTCCCCCACCCTCTCTCTCTCATCAATTCATCACTCTAAATCTTTCTTTTCTCTTTCATCGCTCGCGTGTCTTTCACGGTGCCGGCGCCAATTCCGGCCAAATTGGCGTCGGTCCGGCCACCATTGGCCGGACCAAAGCCGGTCGTCGCCGTGGCCGGCCTCCCCTCCTCTCTCTCTCAATTTCCTTTATTACTTGCTTTCTCTCTCACTGTCTACCGTGGCCACGAGATGTGCCGGCAGCACGGCCGGCCACCATGGCCGGCCGGACCTCCACCGGACTCATGCCAGGCGCCGATGGAGGTCGCCGACCAAGGCTCAGGCCCGACGAAGCGGCGAGCACGCCGCCGGGCCCGAACCAAGGATCGGACCGCTGGTAACTGTTCCCAGGCTGCTTCTTTCTCCCACCTTTGCGTTCTTCTCTCTCTCTCTTCCGGCACCCCACCGGACATCGCCCCCGGTGCCGGTGGAGTTGTCGGCCGGGGCTCAGGCCCGGCGAGGTGGCAGGCACGCCTCTAGGCCTGAACCTGTGGCGGCACAGGGAAGGAAGCTGGGTTCTGTAACCCGGTTCCTCCCTGTTTCTCCCCTTTTTTACTTTCTCTCTCTAACCTTCTCTCTCCCAGGCATGGACAGGGGACTTACCAGAGGCAGGCGCGCTGGGAAGAAATGTCCGCACGAGAAGATGATGAGAAGGGGCGTCCACGTATGATGGGAAGGAGGTTTCCACATTATCTTTTATAGGCAATGCATAGTCCCCAAATCAAGGGACTCTGTAGTTAGATATACTTGGAGTTCAAATATCTAGAGTCTATCATTTGATCTTGGGATAACTCTCACGAGCAGTTGAGAAATCTAGGGGATTACATTCTCCCCTCCTTATAAAAATTTCGGCCTCGAAATTAATAACTTTTATTAGAGAAAATTAAAAATCCAATTTTTTTTTCCAAGGACTAAGAATCAACTAAAGCTAACAATTTTCAATCATTAACTATTTTAAGATACAAATAGTCGTGGATACTTTTCTTTCATTTCTTCCTCTAGTTCCCAAGTAGCCTCCCTCTCAGAATGATTACTCCATTGCACCTTGACATAGGGAATGGTACGCCATCTCAGAACCTGATCTTTGCGGTCCACAATACGCACAGGATGCTCCTCATATGATAAATATTTCCTCAATTGTATAGGCTCATACGCTATGACATGGCTGGGGTCAGAAATATACTTCCTCAGCATAGATACATGAAAACATTGTGTACCCTAGATAGAATCGGAGGCAGTGCCAGGCTGTAAGCAACCTCTCCGACTCTGCTCAAGATCTCAAAAGGTCCAATATAACATGGACTAAGCTTTCCTTTAATCCCAAATCTCATCACATCTTTGGTTGGTGATACCCTTAAGAAGACATGATCCTCAACCTGGAATTCCAATTCCCTTCTTCTGACATCAGCATAATTCTTTTGCCTGCTCTGAGCTGTACGAAGACGCTCCCTGATCAAATGCACCTTATCTACTGTTTGCTGAATCAGCTCAGGGCCTAACAATTTCCTTTCCCCCACGTCATCCCAACATATAGGAGATCTGCACCTCCTACCATACAGAGCTTCAAATGGAGCCATATGAATGCTGGCTTGGTAACTATTATTATATGCAAACTCCACCAAAGGTAAGTGGTTATCCCAAGCTCCACCCAAGTCCATCGCACAGGCTCACAACATGTCCTCCATAATCTGTATGGTCCTCTCTGATTGTCCATCTGACTAGGGATGATAGGCAGTATTGAAGTTTAGTTTGTTCCATAGCCTTATGAAGACTCTTCCAAAACTAGAACACAAACCTGGTATCTCTATCTGATACAATAGATACCGGACACCATGGAGTCTCACGATCTGCTTAATATACAAATTAGCCAATCTTTCACTAGAGACCCCAACTCTGAAAGGTAGGAAATGAGCTGATTTTGTTAGTCTGTCCACAATGACCCAAACTGCATCATTGCTCTTAGGAGTTTTGGGCAAACCAGTTACAAAGTCCATTGTAATCTTTTCCCATTTCCACTATGGAATCATCAGAGACTGAAGAGGTCCCGCAGGCCTTTGATGCTCGGCTTTCACTCGCTGACACACCAAGCACTTGGCCACATACTGAGCAATCTCCCTCTTCATGCCTTTCCACCAAAAATTTTCCTTTAAGTCTCTGTACATCTTAGTGCCACCTGGATGCACAGTATAGGGAGAGTAGTGAGCCTCCTTCAAAATTTCAGCCTTTAGCTCCTCAATGTTTGGCACACAAAGTCTCCCTTCAAATTTCAGGGATCCATCTTCCATTATATAAAATTTATTCTGAACTCCTGACTGTACCACTTCTTTAATCCTTTGTAAATCTGGATCTTCCATCTGGGAGGACTTGATTCTGTCAACTAAGGTCGGCTGGAGTACAAGTGCTGCAACAAGTCCATCAGACTACTATACTCTCAGACCAACCTCCCACTTCTCCAGATCTCTCAATACGTGAGGCTGGGAGGTAATCATAGCAGCTAACTCAGAAGAGGATTTTCTGCTCAAGGCATCAGCTACTACATTGGCCTTCCCAGGATGATACTATAGATTCAGGTCATAATCCTTCAATAGTTCCAACCACCTCCTCTGCCTTAAATTTAGCTCTTTCTGTGTGAAGATATATTTTAGACTCTTATGATCTGTATACACATCACATGACACTCCATATAATAATGCTGCCAAATCTTCAGAGCAAAAACCACAGCAGCCAATTCCAAGTCATGAGTAGGATAATTCTGCTCATAAGGTTTCAGTTGTCTCGAGGCATAAGCTATCACTCTTTCATTCTGCATCAAAACACATCCCAATCCTTTTCGAAGGCATCAGTGTATATAGTAAAACCTTTAGATCCCATTGGAAGAACAAGAATGGGGGCTGACACCAAGCGCTGCTTTAACTCCTGGAAACTTTCCTCACACTCCACTGTCCAGTCAAACTTCACTCGCTTTTGGGTTAAGCGAGTTAGGGGTAGAGCAATGCGAGAAAAATTCTCCACAAATTTTTGGTAATACCCGGCTAATCCCAAGAAGCTTCTGACTTCTGCCACATTGGAAGGTCGGCTCCAGTTAGTGATAGCTTCAATCTTTTTCGGGTCCACAGATACACCATCTTTAGAGATTATATGACCCAAGAAAGATACTTGATCCAACCAAAATTCACACTTCTGCAGCTTGGCATAAAGCTTCTTCTCTTGAAGAATATGTAGCACGATTCTCAGGTGGTCCTCATGCTCCTTATGGCTCTTAGAATATATCAGAATATCATCAATGAAAACAACAAACTGATCCAGATATGGCTTAAAAATTCTGTTCATCAAGTCCATGAATGCTGCTGGGGCATTAGTTAACCCAAACGGCATCACCAAGAACTCATAGTGGCCATATCTGTTCTAAATGCTGTCTTTGGTACATCCCCTTCTTTGACTTTGAGCTGATGGTACCCGGACCTAAGATCAATCTTTGAGAATATCCGGGCTCCTTGAAGTTGATCAAACAAGTCGTCAATCCTTGGTAGAGGATACTTATTTCGCACTGTTACTTTATTGATTCCCCGGTAATCAATGCAGAGTCGAAGACTACCATCCTTCTTCTTAACAAATAGAACTGGAGCACCCCAAGGAGAAGCACTGGGTCTAATAAATCCTCGATCTAGGAGCTCTTGCAGTTGATCCTTCAGTTCTTTTAGCTTAGCCAGGGGCCATACAGTAAGGGGCCTTTGATATAGGTCCAGTTTCCAGGAACTAGATTAATAGAGAACTCGACTTCCCGATCAGGAGGTAAATTAGTCAAATCCTCAGGGAAGACATCAGGGAATTCTCGAGCTATGGGAATATCCTCCAACTTGGTCTCTTCTTGCTGAAGGTCCTTGACTACAGCAAGAAATCCTTGACCACCACTCATCAAATACTTTCCAGCCTGCATCGCTGATATGAACACTGAGGCTAGGTGTTTCTGACCACCAATGAAACTGAATTCAGGCTCGCTTGGAATTTTGAAGTTGACAGTCTTCCTGAAGCAGTCTACTGAAGCATGACAGGAGGCCAACCAATCCATTCCAAGGATAACATCGAAAAACTTCAGTGGAGGACAATGAGATCAGCATTCAACCTCCTATTCTCCAAGATAATTGGGCAAGATTTGCATACTGTGCCAACTTTCATAACATCTCCATTTGGAAGCGCAATATGCAGCTCTTGCTCCAGAGGAATAGGTGTCAATGATGCATTCTTGTCAAGATAGATGTCAGATATGAAAGAATGCGTGGCACCCGGGTCAATTAAAGTTTGAGCGTAAGCAGTACCTACTTTAATCATTCCTGGACATAAGTGTAATTTGTTTTATCATTAAGGATTGCACCTACTGTTAATTAACTATCAATGCATTGCACTAGATAAGAATGTAATACTAGATATAACATTAAAGGGTATACATGTCACCACAGAATTAGATGCGGCAGCGTCCTGCTGAGTGAGGTTGAAGACCCATCCTTGGGTCCTCGGTGGCTGCTGCTGCTGTTGCTGGCTCGTTCCTTGACTTGAAGAAGGCTGATGATCCTTCCGAAAGGGACATGTAGCAATCTTGTGATCAGTTTTCCCACAGACAAAGCAGGCACCAGTCACTCTGCGGCAAGGCTTTCCAGGGTGGGAGTTACCATAATGAATGCAACGAGTCTCCTTATTTTGTGGTTCAGCTAGGGTCTGCTGTGTACCCTTCTTCTTGGCCTGAGCAGAGGATTGGCCAGAAGTAGGCCCTTTTCTCTTCTTCCGCACTCCCAATCCTTTTGAACAGCATTCATATCCCTCTCAATCACCAAGGCCTTATTCACTACAGCACTGTAAGTGAGGAGCTCAAATGCATTGACCGCTTGCCTCAGTCTGGGTCGTAGTCCCTCAGTGAATCTGGTGACCTTGGCTATTTCATTGGTCACAATATTTGGAGCAAAACGGGCCAACCTGGTGAATTCGGCTTCATACTGGGCCACAGAAAGATCCTTTTGCTCCAACTTGATAAATTTTGATTCCATCTGTCTCTGTACACTCCTGGGAAAGTATTTGTCGAAGAATATCTCTCTAAACTCTCCCCAAGAAATAAACTGTCCATTCCGATGCTACTCCTCGACTAACCACCAATCATAGGCTTCTCCTTGGAGAAGTAGGTGGCAAATCTGATCCGCTCCATATCCTGACTACCATGGGCCATAAAAGCCTTCTCCATGTCTCGTACCCACCGCTCAGCATCAACAGGGTTGGTGGATCCAGAGAAAGGGGCATGGGCAAATTTCTTGAAGTCTGCAAAGCTGCGACCAACCCCTATCCAGGATTGAGATGAAGTAGGCTGGGTTTATGGAGTAGTAGAGTCGGGCTGAGTCTGTGGAACAGGAGGGGCAGGCTGTGTTTGGAGTAGTGTGAGTAGGATGAGTAGACAAGGCCTGCAGAATCTGGTGCTGCAAGCCCCGCATCGACTGCACCATACCCGATAGAACCTGAAGCATCTCGGTTTGGAGTTGCTGCTGATCAGTCCCGACTGAATTGGCAGGGGCAGCAGCTCGGTGGCTTTCAGACCTTTCGGTTGGCCAGCATTACCAACCTGGGAACTCTCATCATTTTGTCGACTTCTAGTGCGACGTGCCATTCTTATCTCCTGATAAATTAGTTGTAATTAATATCACTATAAACATTAATTGTTAGGCTTTCAAAGCATAATTTCTGAGATTCCTTTAAATTTATAATTTGTCTCTATGTCACTCTAGTGTTTTGCCTAAAGTGTCATCATGTATATGTCCCTAATGTCATAACCAGGCTCTGATACCACTAAAGATGTCACGCTCCAGTCCTAAAATTTGAACTAGGATGATAACCCGCCGCATGCCAGGCATGCAAGGCATCTCGAACTTCATCACATAAATCAATATAAAGCAAATTTCACATCTATGATTTATTACAAACCATAATTATCAGTCTTGGGCTATCTGCCCTAGACACAAGCAAATCTGAACTAAATCAATATAATAAAACTAAGTCTTCTTAATAGAACTCCTTCTATCTCAATTATCCTTCTTCATTCCTGAGGTTCTGAAAAACATTATGAGAATTTTATGAGCTCACACTCAATAAGTAAGCCTAATATAATTTCAAATTTTATTTATCAGGCTATCATCAAGTTCATGTCATCAGATCAATTAATTTGAAACTTAATTCAATAAAAATTACTAAAATATATGCGATGTAAACAAAACATTATTTATACTGTCATTATTTTTTTTATGTGTCCCACGGCCCTACAATACACATCATGTGTATCACTCTTAAATATCCCCTAAGAGGAAGGATCCTGGTATCAGTATTCTGTCATCTATCATGTGATAATCCGTCATGTGATAATGTGATAATCTGTCATGTGATAATATGAGAATCTGTCATGTGAGAATCTATCATGTGATAATCTATCATGTGAGAACTGCGGCGACACATAAAGTTTTACTGTCATTATCATAATTACATATTATCATAGTAATAACATGATTTTTCCAAATTAACGTAATTATATTTAACTGTAAGTACATAGTTCACAAATTAAATAATTTATAAAATTATAATACTTGACTTACTTACCATAGTACACGAATTTCAATTGATAACTCAGCTAATTGGACACCTGGGAACCTATAGAATCATTTTCATTATTAATTTTCTAAAATCTGAATTATAAAATAATTCTTAAACTCTACCCAAACCACTTCATGGGCCCAACTTTGGACTTGAATATCTCTCAATGTATACACCCAAATAGAGAAATAAAATTATCTCTAAAAACTAGAATCAATCCTGATTCGGGCCATATATTCACTTTGCCATTCTTGGCCCGATACAGGGCCCAAAACGCTGCTCAAATAGGCTTCAGAGATGGCCCAACAGGGCCCAAAAACCAAACGGCCCAACCGGCCCATTAATCCTTTATTAACCCCGCTCCTCTGTTTCAAAAGAAACAGAGGAGTCGAAAGCCGTGCCGATGGCCAGGGCCGCCGCCGGCCAAATTGGAGGCGGTCCGACCGCCGTTGGATGGACCGTGGCCGGCCGCCACCGCGACCAACCTCCCCCACTCTCTCTCTCTCATCAATTCATCACTTTAAATCTTTCTTTTCTCTTTCATCGCTCGCATGTCTTCCACGGTGCCGGCGCCAATTTTGGCCAAATTGGCGTCGGTCCAGCCGCCATTGGCCGGACCAAAGCCGATCGTCGCCGCGGCCAGCCTCCCCTCCTTCTCTCTCTCTCTCCAATTTCTCTTTTATTCCTTACTTTCTCTCTCAATGTCTACCGTGGCCACGAGATGTGCCGACGGCACGGCCGGCCACCATGGCCGGCCGGACCTCCATCGGACGCACGCCAGGCGCCGATGGAGGTCGCCGACCAAGGCTCAGGCCCGACGAAGCGGCGAGCACGCCGCCGGACCCGAACCAAGGATCGGACCGCCGGTAACTGTTCCCAGGCCGCTTCTTTCTCCCGCCTTTGCGTTCTTCTCTCTCTCTCTTCCGGCACCCCATCGGACACCACCCCCGGTGCCGATGGAGTTGTCGATCGGATGCATCGCAATGGTCGGATCGAATATCGCCTTTTGGGATCATGTCACCGATCGATCGCAACCGTCGGATCATCTCCGATCGGATGCATCGCAACTATCCGATTGATCATCGACAATCAGAATCATGGCTCGGATCGATCGCAATCATCGGATCATCTCCGATTGGATGCATTGCAATGGTCCGATCGATCATCACGATTGAGATCATAACTTCGATCGATCGTAAACCATCGGATCGTCACCGATCGAATGGATCACAATGGTCCGATCGATCATCGCCGATCTGGATCATGGGTTGGATCGATCACAACCGTCGGATTGTCTCCAATTGATGCATCACAATGGTCGGATCGATCATCGCCGATCAGGATCATGGCTCGGATCGATCGCAACCGTCGGATCATCTCTGATCGGATGTATCGCAATGGTTCGATCGATCATCGTCAATCGGGATTATGGCTTGGATCGATCGCAACCATTGGATCGTTGCCGATCGGAAGGATTGCAACGGTCCGATCGATCGTTGCCGATTGGGATAATGGCTTGGATCGATCGCAACCGTCGGATCCTCGCCGATCGGATGCATCGCAATGGTCCGATCGATCATCGTGATCGGGATCATGGCTTGGATCAATCGCAACCGTCGAATCCTCGCCAATCGGATGGATCGCAACGGTCCGATCAATCATCGCCGATCTGGATCATGACTCGGATCGATTGCAACCATCAGATCATCTCCGATTGGATGCATCGCAACGGTACGATCGATCATAGCCAATCGGGATCATGGTTTGTGATACGGCTAGCCGTTTCCCCGGGATAGTATTATCTTCTGTGCGGTTTTCGAAAGCAATGATGTGACAACAAAACCCAAGGCCAGCGCCGGCCAATGATGTGACAACAAAACCCTAGGCCAGCGTCGGCCTCCAGCACCGGCTTCCAGCGTCGGTCTCCAGCGCCGGCCTCCAGCGCCGGCTTCCAGCGTCGGCCTCCAGCGCCGGTCTCCAACGCCGGCCTCCAGCGCCGGCCTCCAGCGCCGGCTTCCAGCGTCGGCCTCTAGTGCCGTCCTCCAGCGCCGGCTTCCAGCGTCGGCCTCTAGTGCCGTCCTCCAGCGTCGGCAATAAAGACCAACTCCGCGTTGGCACCTAAGACCGGTGCCTAGTCGGCAATAAAGACCAACCCCGCGTTGGCACCTAAGATCGGCGCCCAGCGTCGGCAATAAAAGACCAACTTCGCGTTGGCACCAAAGACCGAATCCGCTCCGGCAGCCAAAGACCAACCCTACGTTGGCACCTAAAACCGGCGCCCAGCGTCGGCATCTAGAGCCGGCCCCAGCGTCGGTCCTCAGCACCGACCTCCCGTGCTGGAACTCTGACTCCGGCCCCTGGCGTCGGCCCGCAGTCTCTCCCACATACACGATGTAATTTCATACAGCCGCAATCTAAGCACCTCGCTCACCAAAATCACGGGCAAGTGTTAGCCTGATAGGCAGTTACCGCTATAAGCGGCCCTTATCCAGCAACAGTCCAACGACTTGCCGTTCGATGAAACATCACAACAGGACGGATTCGACGGTTCCAACAGATCGAGGTAAACGGGATCCCCAATAGGTATAAAAAGAGGACCCGTGCTCCATGCAAAGGGACTCTCTCTGGAACTTCCCCTAGAACAATTCTACAAAAATCATAATCCTTGTTCGACGACTCACTAACTTGGGCGTCGAGGGTCCCCGCCGGAACCACCAGTCCGGGACATTTTGCAGGCTCCAGGAGGAAGACGGCGGTCTCTCTGCGCACACGGCGACCCTAGCCTGCCCGACGTTTATCGCATGTGATTCGGCGCAACAGATTGGCGCGCCAGGAAGGGGTGTAGACCAGGTAAAATATTCTCCCTGGAACCCCTCCGATTCTGCAAAAGAAGCAATGGTGACTACGCGAGCACAAGAGGCTTCCTCCAGCCAGGCAGCCGGCACATCCCGCGAGCTGAGCATTCGGAGGCCGACCCCCATGCTCCGCCTCCTGCACCGACAAGCCAGCCCAACCGGCTTGATGCTCTAGCCCACCAGGTCCAGGATCTGACGACGATGGTCCGGGGGCTGCAAGAGCGTTATGTGGCTGCTGTAACTCAACCCCCTGTGATAAACGAAGGGGTGCGAGGAACAGTTCAGTCTCACCAAGGAGGGACCCCGCCTGAGGTCTCTCACCGCTCACCCCCCGAACCTCATCACCAAGGGACCTCGAAGCGACACGGTCTCCGTCCCGCCGCTCTGGTCGGTCCCACCACCGACGGGAGGAAAAAGAACCCAAGCGGGCGCGTTCTTTGCGCCGGCGATCTCCTTCATCTCCTTCTTTCGACTCATCTCGAGGTGACACTCCCCGAAAAACCACTCGTCGGGATGAGCAAAGGCGTGACGATTATCATCGACGGTTGGACAAGCTCAGCCGCCGGATCGCCGATCCTTACGCGACCGAATATGAGCATCGCCCCCCGCTTTCTCGCCGTATCATGGAGGAACCGGTTCCTCCCCGGTTCCGTCTCCCTCAGTTGGATCCATATGATGGAACGACGGACCCCCTGGACCATCTGGAAAGCTACAAAGTCCTCATGCAGGTCCAGGGGCGACGGACTCCTTGTTATGCGTCGCCTTCCCGGCCACGCTCCGCAAGGCGGCGCGCGCGTGGTACTCCCGTCTGCCCCACGCAGCATCAACTCATTTCGTCAACTTGAGCGATCCTTCCTGGCTCATTTTGATGCCTGTCGAAAGATCCCACGAGTTGCGGATAGCCTCTTTGCTGTCCAGCAGAAGAGTGGCGAGACCTTAAAGGATTTCGTCGCTCGATTTAAAGAACGGCGCTGGAGGTGTACAACCTGGAAGACTCCGTGGCCACCTTGGCCCTGAAGAGAGGACTTCGCCCGTCCAGATTCGCTTACTCCCTGGATAAGAAGCCTCCGCGCTCCTACGCCGAGCTTCTGAGCCGACAGAAGTACATCCGCGCTGACGAAGCAGATTCCTCCAGGAGAGAAGTGACAAGAACCCCGGTAATAAACCGCCGCCTTCTGACCGCGCTGGTGCACAACCACGGAAGCCCGAGCCTCCACGACGCTCGGATCGCCGGCCACAGGCGCTGGTTCCTAAAGAGCAGTTCACTCTCTCATGGCTCCCATCTCTCACATCCTACTGGAGATTGAGGAGGAACCATATTTCAAGCGTCCGGCTCCCTTGAAGTCCGGGGGCCCCCGTAACAAGGAGTTTTACTGCCGGTACCACCGGGACTACGGCCACGACACCGAAGACTGCCGCCATCTAAAAAAGGCCATCGAGGAGCTGGTTCAGCAAGGCCACCTGGGCAAGTTTGTTCGAAGGGGAAATCTCCCCGCGTCGGGTCCCCCGGTGCCCCCGGGTCGCCCGGCTGGTGTGGATAATACCCCAACTGAAAAGACCATAGCTATGATCTCTTGGGGAACGGATGGTGGTTCGAAGAGGCCGCGAGAGGGAATAGACTCTGTAATACCTTTCTTCGGAAAGGATCTAGATGGGGTAGTTAATAAACATGACGACAGCGTCGTGGTGTCCATGACTATAGCAAAACACCCTGTAAAAAGAATTTTAATTGATAGTGGGAGCTCTGTGATGTCTTGAGTTATGAGGCTTTTGTTCGGATGAACTTATCAAGGTCTTTACTCCGACCCGTTGCCACACCGCTAATGGGCTTCACGGGAGACTCAGTGAGCGTCGAAGGCGAAATTGCTCTCCCGGTCACGGCTGGAACTCCTCCATGTCAGAGCACCGTGGTCATAAACTTCTTGGTGGTCCGGGTCCCGCTGGCTTATAACGCCATCTTGGGAAGACCGGGGCTGAATCTGCTAGATGCCGTGATCTCCACTAAGAGATTACTGGTAAGGTTTCCCACCAATGAAGGGATCGGAGAAATGAAGGGGGAGCAAAGCCCACTTCCGCCTTGCTACCATCTGTCGCCCAGCCCGCTGAACGCAGAGTCAGCGACAGCCTCTGAGTCACTCGATCCTAGGGAGTTGGGAAGAAGGGGAGAGCCGGCAGAGCACCTTCTAACCTCCCCTTGGGTGATGACCCGGCAAGGACTGTTCAGCTGGGGGCATCACTCCCGAAGGAAGTACGTCATCAACTTCTTACTTTCCTGCGGCCAACACGGACGTCTTCGCATGGTCATCCTCAGACATGCCGGGCGTCCCTGAAGAAGTAATCACCCATCGGCTTAACCTCAAGCCAGGGTGTCGGCCGGTCCGACAGAAAAAGAGAAACTTCGCTCCGGACAGACAGAAAGCTATCGACGAGGAGATCCGCAAGTTAATGGCTGCGGCCATATTCGGGAGGTCCACTACCCCGAATGGTTGGCTAATGTGGTTCTGGTCCGCAAGGCCAATGGAAGTTGGAGAATGTGCGTAGACTTCACCGACCTCAACAAGGCATGCCCCAAAGACAGCTTCCCCTGCCTCGAATCGATCAATTGGTGGACGCTACATCCGGCCACGAGGTCCTTAGCTTCATGGATGCTTTCTCTGGATACAACCAGATCCGGATGAACCCGGCGGATGAAGAAGCTACCTCCTTCATAACCGAAAAGGGGCTGTATTGCTACAAGGTAATGCCTTTCGGGTTAAAGAATGCGGGAGCTACTTACCAGAGGTTGATGAACAAGGTCTTTGAAGGACAGATAGGGCGTAACATGGAAGTGTACGTGGATGACATGCTAACAAAAAGCGTTCATGCCGGTGACCACATTGCGGACCTAGCAGAAACTTTTGACAGCCTTCGTCGGTACCAGATGAAGCTGAACCCTCGCAAATGTGCATTGGGGTGACCGCTGGGAAGTTTTTGGGTTTCATGGTGACCCGGAGGGGGATCGAAGCCAACCCAGACAAAGTCCAAGCCATCTTGGACATGAGGCCTCCTGCCAATAAGAAGGAAGTACAACGCTTGACAGGAAGAGTAGCCGCCCTAAGCCGCTTCCTATCCAAGTCTGCTGAAAGGTGTCTGCCTTTCTTCAAGGCGCTTCGCCGAATCAACGAGTTCGAATGGACCAAAGAATGCCAGGAGGCGTTCGAAGGGTTAAAGACATTCTTATCTACCCCGCCACTGCTAGCCAAGCCGACGGGTGGAGAAGAGCTCCTTCTATACCTTGCGGCCTCTCCTGAGGCTGTTAGCTCCGTGCTAGTCCGTATGGACACTAATGGCACACAAAGGCCAGTATATTATACGAGTAAGGTGCTTCATGATGCAGAGACCCGATACTCAAACATGGAAAAAATCATCTTCTCATTGATCGTGTCTGCCCAGCGACTGCGGCCATATTTCCAAGCCCACCCGATCGCAGTGATCACAGACCAGCCTCTGAAGGCGGTTCTGGCTCGTCCAGATACTTCCGGCCGGCTGGCAAGGTGGGCCCTCAAGCTGGGGGAGTTCGATATATCTTTCCGCCCCCGGTCGGCCATGAAGTCCCAAGTCCTGGCAGATTTTTTGGTTGAATGTACTTGGGGGATTGAGCCACCTGAAGAACCTCCTGCGGACATTCAACCCCTCGGAACCAGCGAAGATGAGTGGGTTCTCCACGTGGATGGGGCATCTAACTCTCAAGGGAGTGGAGCAGGCCTCATCTTGGCCAACTCGGATGGGGTTGTGACGAATGTGCACTTCGCTTCCTCTTTCCAGCCACTAATAATCAGGCGGAATATGAAGCTTTGTTATCCGGAGTAAGATTGGCTCGAGAGCTTGGGGTTAAACGCCTTAGAGCTTTTACCGACTCCCAACTGGTTGCCGGCCAGATTACAAAGGAGTACGAGGCAAAGGATCCCATCATGGCCCGCTACTTAGACGCGGTGCACTCAATGGTTTCCCCGTTCACTCACTTCAGCGTCAGCTACATTCCTCGACAAGAGAATGCTAGAGCCGACGCCCTATCCCACCTCGCCCCTCAGCTGATGGGATGGTGGGAAAGGCTTATGTGGAGCACTTAGAAGCCCCGAGCATTGATGTACCAAGAGAAACTTTGCCAGTGGAGCAGGAGCCCTCCTGGATGGACGCCTATGTTCAATACTTTACTGAGGGCATCCTCCCAGAAGACCCTGCCGAAGCTAGGAAACTTAAAAGACGAGCCCCAAAGTTCTTCCTTATGGAGGGAAAGCTCTACCGAAGGTCATTCTCATACCCTATCCTCAGGTGTGTCGGTCCCACCGACGCCAATTATATTTGCGAGAGATACACGAGGGGATATGCGGAAGCCATCTGGGGGCAGGGCCCTTGCATATAAAGCTCTACGTCAAGGGTATTATTGGTTGACAATGAAAGAGGACGCATCTGAGCTCGTTAAAAGATGTGACAGCTGCCAGCGTCATGCCAACGTCCAACATCAACCGGCGTCCCAGCTGACCCCTCTAGCTGCACCATGGCCCTTCGCACAGTGGGGCATGGACATCCTGGGACCTTTCCCTCCTGCCTCCGGACAACGTAAGTTCCTAGTTGTGGCCGTCGATCATTTTACTAAATGGATCGAGGCGGAAGCTCTCGCTAAGATCACGGAAGCCAAAGTAAGGGCTTTCTTTTGGAAGTCCGTGGTGTGCCGGTTCGGGTTACCGCACACCCTAGTTACAGACAACGGCCGACAGTTTGATAACACGGCCTTCCGGGAATTCTGCGAGGGCTGGGCATCCGTCACCGATTCACCTCAGTAGGGCATCCCCAAACCAACGGCGCAGCCGAGGTGACCAATCGCATCATCCTCCAAGGGCTCAGAGCTCGGCTAGATAGCTGTAAAGGGCGCTGGGTGGAAGAACTTTCCAGTGTGCTGTGGGCCTACCACACGACACCGCGAGCACCCACAGGGGAAACCCCTTTCAGCTTGGTCTTTGGGACCGAGGCGGTCATCCCCGTGGAAATAGGAGCTCCTAGTCCCCGGACGGAATTATACCACGAAGAAAGCAACTCAAACCAGCTGAGGGCTGATCTGGATTTGGTGGAAGAATTGCGAGATCAAGCGCAACTTCGTATGGCAGCGTTCCGTCAGCGAGTGGCCAAACACTACAACTCTCGGGTACGACCCAAGACATTCCGGCCAGGAGACCTTGTCCTACGAAGAGCTGAAGTATCAAAGCCGACGGAAGGGGGCAAGCTAGCACCAAAATGGGAAGGACCATACCGTGTCAAGGAGGTGCTCCACCATGGGGCGTATAAAGTCGAAGAGCTAGACGGGAAACCGCTCCCTCGAACTTGGAATGCCGACAACTTACGCCGGTACTATCAATAGAACTCTGTCGTTATTAATTTGAATCTGCTTGATGCATGAATAATAACATGTTCTTATTTTCGAATGAGTATGTTTAACACAAGACCGGATCCGCTCCGGCAGTCAAAGACCAACTCCGCATTGGCACATAAGACCGGCGCCCAGCGTCGGCAATGAAGACCAACTCCGCGTTGGCACCTAAGACCGGCGCCCAGCTCGGCAGTCAAAGACCAACTCCGCGTTGGCACCTAAGACGGCGCCCAGCGTCGTCAATAAAGACCAACTCCGGGCACCTAAGACCGGCGCCCAGCGTTGGCAATAAAGACCAACTCCGTTGGCACCTAAGACCGGCGCCCAGCGTCGGCAGTCAAAGACCAACTCCGCGTTGGCACCTAAGACCGGCGCCAGCGTCGGCAATAAAGACCAACTCCGCGTTGGCACCTAAGACCGGCGCCCAGCGTCGGCAATCCAACTCCGCGTTGGCACCTAAGACCGGCGCCCAGCGTCGACAATAAAGACCAACTCCGCGTTGGCACCTAAGACCGGCGCCCAGCGTCGGCAAAGACCAACTCCGCGTTGGCACCTAAGACCGGCGCCCAGCGTCGCAATAAAGACCAACTCCGTGTTGGCACTAAGACCGGCGCCCAGCGTCGGCAGTCAAAGACCAACTCCGTGTTGGCACCTAAGACCGGCGACCAGCATCGGCAATAAAGACCAACTCCGCGTTGGCACCTAAGACCGGCGCCCAGCGTCGGCAATAAAGACCAACTCCGTGTTGGCACCCAAGACCGGCGCCCAGCGTCGGCAGTCAAAGACCAACTCCGCGTTGGCACCTAAGACCGGCGCCAGCGTCGGCAATAAAGACCAACTCCGCGTTGGCACCTAAGACCGGTGCCCAGCGTCGGCAGTCAAAGACCAACTCCGCGTTGGCACCTAAGACCGGCGCCCAGCGTCGGCAATAAAGACCAACTCCGTGTTGGCACCTAAGACCGGAGCCCAGCGTCGGCAGTCAAAGACCAACTCCGCATTGGCACCTAAGACCGGCCAGCATCGGCAATAAAGACCAACTCCGCGTTGGCACCTAAGACCGGCGCCCAGCGTCGGCAATAAAGACCAACTCCGTGTTGGCACCCAAGACCGGCGCCCAGCGTCGGCAGTCAAAGACCAACTCCGCGTTGGCACCTAAGACCGGCGCCAGCATCGGCAATAAAGACCAACTCCGCGTTGGCACCTAAGACCGGCGCCCAGCGTCGGCAATAAAGACCAACTCCGCGTTGGCACCTAAGACCGGCGCCCAGCGTCGGCAGTCAAAGACCAACTCCGCGTTGGCACCTAAGACCGGCGCCCAGCGTCGACAATAAAGACCAACTCCGCGTTGGCACCTAAGACCGGCGCCCAGCGTCGGCAGTCAAAGACCAACTCCGCGTTGGCACCTAAGACCGGCGCCCAGCATCGGCAATAAAGACCAACTCCGTGTTGGCACCTAAGACCGGCGCCCAGCATCGGCAGTCAAAGACCAACTCCGCGTTGGCACCTAAGACCGGCGACCAGCATCGGCAATAAAGACCAACTCCGCATTGGCACCTAAGACCGGCGCCCAGCGTCGGCAATAAAGACCAACTCCGTGTTGGCACCAAGACCGGCGCCCAGCGTCGGCAGTCAAAGACCAACTCCGCGTTGGCACCTAAGACCGACGACCAGCGTCGGCAATAAAGACCAACTCCGCGTTGGCACCTAAGACCGGCGCCCAGCGTCGGCAGTCAAAGACCAACTCCGCATTGGCACCTAAGACCGGCGCCCAGCGTTGGCAATAAAGACCAACTCCGTGTTGGCACCTAAGACCGGCGCCCAGCGTCGGCAGTCAAAGACCAACTCCGCGTTGGCACCTAAGACCGGCGACCAGCGTTGGCAATAAAGACCAACTCCGCGTTGGCACCTAAGACCGGCGCCCAGCGTCGGCAATAAAGACCAACTCCGCGTTGGCACCTAAGATCGGCGCCCAGCGTCGGCAGTCAAAGACCAACTCTGCGTTGGCACCTAAGACCGGCGCCCAGCGTCGGCAATAAAGACCAACTCGTGTTGGCACCTAAGACCAGCGCCCAGCGTCGGCAGTCAAAGACCAACTCTGCGTTGGCACCTAAGACCGGCGACCAGTGGCAATAAGACCAACTCCGCGTTGGCACCTAAAACCGGCGCCTAGCGTCGGCAACAAAGACCAACTACTGTACATAATCTTATCAATTGGTGGTTCATAGCAGTTCGAACAAATGAAGTTAATCATAATCAAAGGGGTGAAAGAGATTGAAAAGATGCATTGATAGTAAAGGTTACAAAATTGCCGACTCAGGTCAGGCACAACCGATACAAGGAGAAAAATCAAAAGCCATTAATGACCATCGGAGCCGGGGCATCATCCTCAGGGACATCGTCAGGCTTCAGCCCCTCGATATCCTCCAGGTCGTAAAGCTCCTGGATTTTATCTTTACAGTCTTGGAAGCCGGCGTCATAAGCTAGCGCCGCTGACTCGGCTACCTCATTATCGAAGGCTTCGGATTTCTTATAATCTTCTACGGCATCGGCCCCCTTCTTTTCAGCCTCGATAGCCCTCCTCTGGGCCTCCGCCACTGTCGCCTCCAGATCCAAGATGGCTTCCTTGGCCGCATTTGTCTCAGCGGAGGCAGAACTCAGTTGAGTCTTTAAACACATACCTCCAGTTCTGCCGCCCTCAGCTTCTCCTCAGCCGCTCTTTGTTTTTCCTCTGCCACCTGAGCATTGTCCAGCTCATTGGCAGCACGGCGCTGAGCAACCTCTAGAGCATATTCAGCCTTTTCTGCTCGAAGCCGAGTAGCCTCGATCTCACCCTTCATGGTGGCCCGAGTATCCTCTAGAGCCATTGCCGCCTTCTCTACTTTGACTTGGAGGGAGTTCATCTCCTCCCGCGCTTGTTCAATGGCGGTGTCGCTCAGAGTCCAGAGGTTTTTAAGGGCGACGAGAGAATTCAAGGCCTGAAAAAAATATATATATATAAGTATCCAGATATAAAGAAAGAAAAGGAGGAGAAGGAAAAGGATAGTAAGGGCACAAAAACTCACCCAGAGATGCGCCACCGAGGCTTCACGAAAAAAGGCAACACACCCTTGACCTCGGAGGTATTCTTGCACCTCATCCACCGAGGCTTCCTCTATGACCCGTGTAGCCCAACGGCTGTGGTTTGCTAGCAGCGACTGGAAGGAAGGATCGATGCCCCTCTCTTCCCTAGATGTCGGCCCTACAGAGGCTGATTCCACCGCTGAACCTGCCACCTCCGGCTCTTTCGCTGGCTGAGGCGCTTCGGCGGTCGCCCCCGCAGGGGGCAGGGCAGCGACTGGAGTCGTCATTATTACGCCAAAGTTTTGTCCATCTCTTTGAACTTGGGAGACGGCGCCTCCCCCTCGGGATAAGTCGAGTAAGATAATCGGAGGAGCCGGAGCTGGAGATTCTCCCTCCGATGGGTTCCGTTCCGCCTCACCGGCCTCGGCATTCGCCGCGACGGGTTTGTCGGCTTGGATTTGAGCCGCCTCGCCTACGCGCAAGGATTCCACCGTTTTGGCCCTCTGGGCCTCGGCCTCTTCAGCGTCGGCCCTTTTGGGGCCGCCCTTCTTCAAGACCTTGGCACGGAGGGGCTTCACGACTTTAGCCCCTCCAGTGTCGACCTCCCCAGCGTCGGTCTCCCTAGCGCCAGCCCTCCCAGTGTCGGCCCTCCGGGGAACTTTGGCGGCGGCCCTTCCCTCGGTAGGAGGCGTAGTCCCGGCAGCCTTCCTCTTCTTGGCGGCCACCTGTTTAAGCTTATGCAGCGTCGGCGCCATCCCTACACAATCAAAGGATAGTTAAAAAAAAAAAAGAAGAAGGAAAAAGGGGAAAAAAGAGAAGCAGAGGAAAAGAGAGGCGAGTAGTCTAATGCTCACCCCTCGCGGGAATTAGACCGGCACGTGAAGATTCTCCTCGGCTAGAAGCTTATTACACCGAGGAATGTCGGAAGTCAGAAGCTGACCAAACACCATCCGGTCTCGTGGAAGAATGGAGGGGTCCCTATTGGCGTCGATGTTGGGTATCCCCCAGCTTCCACGAACCCCGCTGATGTCCGCAAAGAAAAACTTGTCCTTCCACCCTTTAACGGAGGAAGGAAGGCACAGTTTAAGGATCCTATTGGACCTAGGAGTGAAGGACCACCAGCCTAACTATTTGCAAGGGTATAGAAGCTGCGAAATAGGGAAATGCTAGCCTCAATACCCTGCAGGTGACAGAGTACTAAAAAACCAATAATGGTTCGGATAGAGTTGGGAACTAGTTGGGAAGGGGTCAAGGAATACCGATCTAAAAGATTAAGAATGAAAGGATGGATCGGTAACCGGAGCCCGGCCTTAAAAAAGGCTCCGTACAGAGCAACCCTTCCGGAACGGGAAGAGGTTGCCCTGTCGTTAGGGGTAGGAAAGAACAGATGAAGGTCTGGAGGGAAGCCATACCTGGCCCTTAAGTTTGCTATATCTTGAGCAGACATGGAGGACGCAGTCCCCTCGGGGGACTCCTTGGCAACCTAGAAGGACCGGCAGCCACCGACCGGTTCCGGACGGAAGTCCGCCCGCCGGCCGAATGAATCCCGGCTAGGGGACGATTGACTGGTCGTGGCCCCGGTGAGTGGTTAGAGGAAGGGGTGGACCATTGGCTGGGCAGGGAATCGGAAGTCTGGGAAGGATGGTGGGAACCCCCCCAAGACCCAGAAATGGAGTAAGAAGGAGAAGAAGCCATGGGAACTAACCTGAAAAGAAAAACTTGAGCCAAGAACAGAGCACGGAGAGAATGAACGAGAGATAGAAACGCTGGCGGACTCAAAAGAGGGCAACGGCGGAAGAAGTGGGGAAGATAGGAAGATAAGGGCTATTTGTCCTAAAGACGCCATCTCGAAACACCCCACAATCGTCCGATCTAACCATGCGTCCACCTTCAGTTGGGAGGCGCTTCGACGACCTGCCAATACGATAAGCTCGAAAAGGCCACCAATGGAAAGGGGGGAGTTAACCTTATCGCAATGATACCGATCGCCTTTTCGTAGCACTGCCCGAGGGAAATCCTTCCTAATCCCAACAAAGGCGAAATAATGGCGCAAAAACCGGCCACCCAGAGGATATTCACACCCCTTTCGCGGGTAAGTAAACGCTCACCCATCTCAGGGGCGGAGGGGCATCTGATACGGCTAGCCGTTTCTCCGGGATAGTATTATCTTCTGTGCGGTTTTCGAATGCAATGATGTGACAACAAAACCCAAGGCCAGCGCTGGCCAATGATGTGACAATAAAACCCTAGGCCAGCGTCGGCCTCCAGCCGGCTTCCAGCGTCGGTCTCCAGCACCGGCCTCCAGCGCGGCTTCCAGCGTCAGCCTCCAGCGCCGGTCTCCAACGCCGGCCTCCAGCGCCGGCTTCCAGCACCGGCTTCCAACGTCGGCCTTAGTGCCGTCCTCCAGCGTCGGCCTCCAGCGCCGGCTTCCAGCATCGGCCTCTAGTGCCGTCCTCCAGCGTCGGCAATAAAGACCAACTCCGCGTTGGCACTTAAGACCGGCGCCCAGTGTCGGCAATAAAGACCAACCCCGTGTTGGCACCTAAGACCGGCGCCCAGCGTCGGCAATAAAAGACCAACTCCGCGTTGGCACCAAAGACCGGATCCGCTCCGGCAGCCAAAGACCAACCCTACGTTGGCACCTAAAACCGGCGCCCAGCGTCGGCATCTAGAGCCGGCCCCAGCGTCGGTCCTCAGCACCGACCTCCCATGCTGGAACTCTGACTCCGACCCCTGGCGTCGGCCCGCAGTCTCTCCCACATACACGATGTAATTTCATACAGCCGACCCTGCAATCTAAGCACCTCGCTCACCAAAATCACGAGCAAGTGTTAGCCTGATAGGCAGTTACCGCTATAAGCGGCCCTTATCCAGCAACAGTCCAACGACTTGCCGTTCGATGAAACATCACAACAGGACGGATTCGACGGTTCCAACAGACCGAGGTAAACGGGATCCCCAACAGGTATAAAAAGAGGACCCGTGCTCCATGCAAAGGGACTCTCTCTAGAACTTCCCTAGAACAATTCTACAAAAATCATAATCCTTGTTCGACAACTCACTAACTTGGGCGTCGGAGGGTCCCCGCCGGAACCACCGGTCTGGGACTTTTTGCAGGCTCCAGGAGGAAGACGGCAGTCTCTCTGCACACATGGCGACCCTAGCCTGCCCGACGTTTATCGCATGTGATTCGGCCGCAACAGTTTGGATCTATCGCAACCACCGGATCGTCTCTGATCGGATGCATCGCAACGGTCTGATCGAGCATCGTCGATCAGAATTATGGCTTGGATCGATCGCAACTATTGGATCGTCGCCAATTGGATGGATCGTAACGGTCCGATCGATCATCGCCGATCATGATCATGGCTCGGATCGATCGCAACTATCAGATCCTCGCCGATCGGATGGATCGCAACGGTCCGATCGATCATCGCCGATCGGGATCATGGCTTGGATCTATCGCAACCATCGGATCATCTCTGATCGGATGCATTGCAATGGTCTGATCGATCATCGTCAATCGGAATCATGGCTTGCATCGATCGCAACCGTTGGATCGTCGCCGATCGGAAGGATCGCAACAGTCCGATCGATCATCGCCGATTGGGATCATGGCTTGGATCGATCGCAACCGTCGGATCCTCACCGATCGGATGCATCGCAATGGTCCGATCGATCATCGCGATCGAGATCATGGCTTGGATCGATCACAACCGTCGGATCCTCGCCGATCGGATGGATCGCAACGGTCCAATCGATCATCGCCGATCCGGATCATGGCTCGGATCGATTGCAAACCATCGGTTCATCTCCGATCGGATGCATCGCAATGGTACGATCGATCATCACCGATCGGGATCATGGCTTGGATCTATCGCAACCATCGGATCGTCTCCGATCGGATGCATCGCAACGGTCCGATCGAGCATCGCCGATCAGGATCATGGCTTGGATCAATCGCAACCGTTGGATCATCGCCGATTGGATGGATCATAACGGTCCGATCGATCATCGCCGATCATGATAATGGCTTGGATCGATCGCAACCGTTGGATCATTGATGATCGGATGGATCGCAATGGTCCGATCGATCATCGCTGATCGGGATCATAGCTTGGATCGATCGCAACCATCGGATCATCTCTGATCGAATGCATCGCAATGGTCCGATTGATCATCGCCAATCATGATCATAGCTCGGATCGATCGCAACCGTCGGATCATCTCCGATCGGATGCATCGCAATGGTCCGATCGATCGATCATCGCTGATCAGGATCATGGCTCGAATCAATCGCAACCGTCCGAACGTCTCCGATTGGATGCATCGTAACGGTCCGATCGATCATCGCTATCGGGATCATGGCTTCGATTGATCGAAACCGTTGGATCATCACCGATCGAATGGATCGCAATGGTCCGATCGATCATTGCCGATCCGGATCATTGGTCGGATCGATCGTAACCATCGGATCGTCTCCAATAGGATGCATTATAACAGTCGGATCGATCATTGCCTTTCGAGATCATGTCTCCGATAGATCGAAATCATCGGATCATCTCTGATCGAATGCATCGCAATGGTCCGATCGATCATCGCCGATCGGGATCATGGCTTGGATCGATCGCAACCATCGGATCATCTCCGATCGGATGGATCGCAACTGTCCGATCGATCATCGCCGATCATGATCATGGCTCGGATCGATCGCAACCATCGGATCGTCTCCGATTGGATGCATCGCAACGGTCCGATCGATCGATCATCGCCGATCAGGATAATGGCTCGGATCGATTGCAACCGTCGGATCGTCTCCCATCGGATGGATCGCAACGGTCCGATCGATCATCGCCGATTAGGATCATGGCTCAGATCGATCGCAACCAACGGATAGTCTCCGATCGGATGCATCGCAATGGTCGGATCGATTGATCATCGCCGATCAGGATAAAGGCTTGGATCGATCGCAACCATCGGATCGTCTCCGATCGGATGCATCGCAACGGACCGATCGATCATCGCGATCAGGATCATGGCTTCGATCGATCGCAACGTGTTGGGGAGATTGTTGAGAAACTATATGCCCAAATCTTATTGATTTTGATGATTACCAAAAGACATGTGTACATTAAAAGATATAATGAGTTTATTTATATGAGCAATGAATTTATTTAGAACAATGAATGAGAATGTTAAAGTATAACTTTAATCAAATTGAAAGTAACTTCAAGTTCAATGTTTAAGCTTTCAAAAAGAAATTCAACACTTCATATTTTAATCAATGAGTTTTTGGAACAATTCTTGAATTGATTCCTAATGTCAATTTTATATTCAAGTCAAAATAATGATTTAAAATGAATCTGGAACAAATTTAAAGTCAATCAGAAATCTTTCTGATTTTTGATACGTTCTGGAGCCGACTCTTGAGTTTCAGAGTCGACTCCACTCAGAGTACAGAAATGACTGTTTGTCTCGAGTCGATCCATGTAATTTCTCGAGTTGACCCCCATTCTGTCGAGCCAACTCCATGACTGTGCGAGTCGACTCCGCTCAGACACCAGAGGTGTGTTTTTCTGAGCATTTTGTGAGTCGACCCCCAACTTTTCATGAGTCAACCCCCGACTATCAGGAGTCGACACTTTATTTTGATGAGTCGACCCTCTAACTTTCTGTGCATTTCTATTTTTGGTATCTCAACTTCGAGCCGACTCGCGGAAAGCAGGAGTCGACTCCAGCAAATCTGGGCGAGATTTGTCCGAATGCCAACTCAGCGTCAATGGTAAGATTTTTAATTAACGGCTATTTTTCTTTGTTTCTAACGGCTATTTTTTTGCAGAATCTATAAATAGAGAAGAGTTTTCAAATCAAATATACAAATAGAGAGATATTCACTTCAAGAAAAAAGAAGAGAAAAATCGGAAAAACAGAGCTTCATTTGAAAAAATCCGAGATTCAAATTAGAGTGAAAGAAAGAGTGTGAAATCAAAAGAAGCTTCTTCTGTGCTCAAGCTCAACATTCCAAGGAAGCTTCAGAAGAAAATCCAAGAGCTATTCAAGAGCATCTCAAGTGATTTTCAACACTCAAAGAAAAGAGGAAAAGCCCAAATCAACTCCGACATACATTCCGTGAAGAATCCGAGATGAGGCCTGATTCTACACTTCAAAGGAGTTGAGGAAAAGAAGAAAAGCTCAAAGCCAACCAACTGCAAATCAGGCTTTTCTAAACTTTATTCTTTATTTGTTTATCTGCTCATTAAGGAGTTTGTAATTGAAAAACAACATTTCTATTATTTGTGTCTAGTTCAATCTGGGGGATTGAACTAGAGGAGGTAGTCTTACCTCGGTTCAAGCTTGGTTAAGCTTGTGTTAGGGGTTTTTGTGCTGGTGAGCCCTTGAAAACCAGCTGGGTTCGTTGTGATCCCGGAAAACAACAAGTTTGAGTTGTGAGCTTGTAAAACAACTCGGCTGTAATCTAGGAAGATTATAGTGTGGACCCAAGTGAATCTTGGGAGTGGACGTAGGTGTTGGATACACCGAACCACTATAAAATCTTTGTGTTTGCCGTGCTTCCATTGTCTCTTTCTCTATCTCTGTTTTATTCACTGCACTTTGTATTTGCATTGCTATTGCCTTCATTCTTCTTAAGCTAAATTTTTAAAAGGCTAAATTTTTAAGAACCCAATTCACCCCCCCTCTTGGGTTGTCATCTGGGCCAACAATTGGTATCAGAGCTAGTGCTCATTAGATTTTGATCACACGATCAAGAGCTAAAGTTCAAATGGCAACACAAGTTGGTCATTTGCTGAAGGTCATTCTACGAATAGACCTCCACTGTTTAATGGCTCAAATTATTCTTATTGGAAAGCTAGAATGAGGATATTCATTCAAGCTTCTGATTATGAGCTATGGGGTGTTATAATTAATGGACCTAGTACACCCACACATGTTATTGATGGCACTATTGTTCCTAAACCCGAAAGGGATTGGAATGATAATGATAGGAAATGGCACAGCTTAATGCTAAAGCCATGAATATCTTATATTGCTCCTTAGATGCTAATGAATTCAATAGAATCTCCACTTGTAATTCCGCAAAGGAGATTTGGGATAGATTAGAGGTTACCCATGAGGGTACCAAACCAAGTAAAAGAATCAAAATAATATTCTTGTTCATAAATATGAATTGTTTAGCATGGAACAATCTGAAACCATTGCATGCATGTACACTAGATTTACAGATATTGTGAATGGTTTGAAAAGTCTTGGTAAGACATATACTAACTCTGAACTTGTTCGAAAAATTCTTAGGTCATTACCAAGATCGTGGGAAGCAAAAATGACAGCAATCCAAGAAGCCAAGGACCTCAACACTACCCTTAGAGGAGCTTCTAGGATCTCTTATGACCCATGAGCTTGACAATGAGGCAGCATGTTGAGGAGGAACAAAAAAAAGAAAAATTGCCCTCAAAGCTGCAAAAGAAGAAGAGAGCAGCAGTGATGATGATGATGATAATGATGAAAGACTGCTCTCTTGGCAAAGAAATTTAAAAGATTCATGAGGAGAAAGAAACCCTTCCACAAGAAAAAATTTGGAGCTAAGTGGGAAGGAGAAAAGGATAAAAAAAGGACAAGGACAAGAAAAAGAGAAAGACCCCTTGACTTGCTATGAGTGTAATAAACCGGGGCACTTTAGGAATGATGTCCTAAATTGAAGAAAGCCTACAAAAAGAAAAAGAAGGCTTATGTGGCACATGGAGTGACAGCGAGGAATCTTCTTCCGAAGAAGAAGAACAAAAGGAAGTTGCAAATGTATGTTTTATGGCGGACGACAACGATGAGGTAAGTTCCGAAACCCTTGCGATGAGTTTACATTTGATGAAATTTTGAAGCTTTTAATGAACTCGGAGATTTCAAATTTTGAAAAAGAAATACAAGATTTTGAAAAATGAAAACTTAACTTTCATTCAAGAAAAGGAAAATCTTAATAATGAATTAAGATACTTAAATCTGAAAAAAAATTTTGATAAAAGAAAAAGAATCAATCTCTAATGAAAGATAAACTAAGGAAAGAGGTTGAAAAACATAAGAACATTGTTGATAAATTTACATTAAGCTCAACTAAATTAACATGATTAGATAGTCAAAAAGCTGTTTTTGACAAAGCTGGATTAGGATATAACACTTTAAGAAAACAAAAATCACTAAAAATATTTTTGTAAAAGCCCAAAGTAATTTACATGTTTAAATGTAATCAAAAAGGACATAAATCTTTGAATGTAAAATTTAAAACAATAAAAAAATATTAAAGGAAAGAAAATATGGGTTCCGAAAGGAACAATTTATTGCTACTAACCATGAAGGACCCAAGAAAGCTTGGGTACCTAAACATAAAGTTTGATGATATTGCAGGAATGTCTTGTGGCCAAAAGATCAAAGAGAAAGTGGTATCTTGATAGCGGCTGCTCAAGACATATGACGGGTGACAAAGAGAATTCATCACCCTAGAAGAAAAGAAGGTGGAGTTGTGACATTTGGCGACAATGGTAAAGGCCAAATCTTGGGCCTTGGTAAAGTTCGCATAACTCCATCCATATATTGAGAATGTACTTTATGTTGATGGTTTAAAGCATAACTTAATTAGTATAAGTCAATTATGTGATAAAGGTTTTAATGTTTCTTTTGAATCTTCTTATGCACTGTAACTAATCCTATTGATGATAGCATTGTTTTTACTGGAAATAGAAATGGCAATGTATACTGATTGACTTAGACAAATTGTCTAAATAATCATTGCTTAATTGCTGATAATGCTAACATGAATGAGATTGGTTGGTTGTGGCATCGTAGATAGGTCACGCAAGCACACACCTTATTTCAAAACTAATTAAAATGGATTTAGTAAAAGGTTTACCTAAATTAGATTTTGAAAATAATAAAATATGTGATGCATGTCAGTTTGGAAAACAAACTAGAAGTTCTTTTAAATCTAAAAATATTGTTTCAACTTCTAGGCCACTAGAGCTACTTCACATGGACCTTTTTGGACCAACTAGAACCACAAGTCTAGGAGGAAAGAAATATGGTCTAGTGATTGTAGATGATTACTCTAGATATCACTTGGGTAATGTTTTTAGCTCACAAAGATGAGACTTTCTCGATATTCCTGAAATTCTTCAAGAAAGTCACAAATGAGAAAAACACTACCATAGTGTCTCTAAGAAGTGATCATGGAACTGAATTTGAAAATCACTTATTTGAAAATTTTTGCACTGAAAATGGATTAATCATAATTTTTCTGCCCCTAGGACCCCACAACAAAATGGTGTAGTTGAAAGAAAAATAGAACTCTAGAAGACATGGCCCGTACCATGCTATGTGAAAGTAAACTTACCAAATATTTTGGGCGGAAGCTATTAACACAGCATGTTACATCTTAAATAGAGCTTTAATAAGACCAATATTAAAGAAAACACCTTATGAATTATGGAATGAAGAAAACCAACATTAAATACTTTCATGCATTTGGATGTAAATGTTTCATTCATAATAATGGTAAAAACAACTTAGGAAAATTTGATGCTAAATCTGATGAAGGAATATTCTTAGGATATTCAACAACTAGTAAAGCATATAGAGTCTTTAACAAGAAAACTTTAGTAGTTGAAGAATCCATTCATGTAGTTTTTGATGAATCTTTAGCAACTGTTCTGAAAAGATTTGATGATGAGAAGATACAAACATAATTGAAAAAGATCTTGAAAAACTTAATATTGAAGTATCTTCTAGATCATGACAAGAAGCTAAAGATAATGATTCACATAAGGATGATGATGTAATATAATCATAATGATGTAGATCTTCCAAGAGATTGGAGATATGCTTATAGTCATCCTAAGGAATTGATTATAGGTGATCCATCTCAAGGAATAAGAACTAGATCATCATGAGAAATATTAGTAATCATCTTGCATTTGTATCACAAATTGAACCTAAAACTATAGAAGAAGCTGAAAAAGATAATAATTGGATGTTAGCAATGCAAGAAGAATTAAATCAATTCACTAGAAATAATGTTTGGACCTTAGTTGAAAGACCTAAAAATCATTCTGTTATAGGATCAAAATGGGTTTTAGAAATAAACTAGATGAAAATGGCATAGTAATTAGAAACAAAGCTAGATTAGTTGCTAAAGGATATAATCAAGAAGAAGGTATTGATTTTGATGAAACCTTTGCACCTGTAGCTAGATTAGAAGCCATTAGACTATTACTTGCATTTGCATGTCATATGAATTTTAACTTATTTCAAATGGATGTAAAAGTGCATTTTTAAATGGATTTATAAATGAAGAAGTATGTAGAACAACCACCAGGTTTTGAAGATCACGAATTTTCAAATCACGTTTTTAAATTGCACAAAGCTTATATGGTTTGAAACAAGCACCTAGAGCTTGGTATGATAGATTAAGTAAATTTTTAATTGAAAATGATTTTACAAGAGGAAATGTTGATAAAACTTGTTTTTGAAAAGAAAAGTAAAGATTTATTAGTAGTACAAATATACGTTGATGATTATTTTTGGTGCTACTAACAATTCTATGTCAAGAATTTGCAAGTTAATGCAGGGAGAATTTGAAATGAGCATGATGGGAGAACTCAACTTCTTCCTTGGACTCCAAATCAAACAAAGCAAAGAGGGAATCTTTATCAACCAAACAAAGTACACAAGAGAAATACTAAAGAAGTTTGGTATGGAATCAATCAAACCCCTCGGAACACCAATGAGTCCTTCATGCAAGCTGGACAAAGATGAAGAAGGTAAGAAGGTTGATCAAAAATATTATCGAGGTATAATCGGATCCCTACTTTACTTAACTGCAAGTAGACCAGACATAATGTTTGCTGTTTGCTTATGTGCTAGATTTCAGTCTGAACCTAAAGAATCACATTTAATTGCTGTTAAAAGAATACTAAGATATGTGGAACAAAAAATGTAGGTTTATGGTATCTAGAGACTCAACATTAAATCTGATTGCATACACTGATTCTGATTATGCTGGATGTAAGTTAGATAGAAAAAGCACAAGTGGTGCATGCCAATTCTTAGGAAGTAACTTAATCTCATGGTTTAGCAAAAAGCAAAATTCAGTTGCATTATCAACTACTGAAGCTGAATATGTTGCAGCTGGAAGTTGCTGTGCTCAAATCCTATGGATTAAGCGACAACTTGAAGACTATGGTATCACACTTGATAAGACACCTATAAAATGTGATAACACAAGTGCAATTAATCTAACAAAGAATCCAATTCAACATTCAAGAACAAACACATAGAAATTAGATATCATTTTATAAGAGAACATGTAGCAAATAATGAAATATGTCTTGATTATGTTAACACTGAAGAACAATTAGCAGACATATTTACAAAACCCTTAAGTGAAGAAAGATTCTGTTATCTTAGAGGAGAGTTAGGGATTTGTGATCCATTAGAATGAATTTGAAACCCCTAAGGAAATTTATCTAAATTCTTTCAAATCCTTGATCTTAAGGAAATCTTATCTAGAATTCATATCTAATTGATCTATTCAAATCCAATGATTATTTTATCAATTTTTATGATCAATTTCGGACACATTTCAGAAATTTCATGTTTTTTGCTCTGAAATGGTCTCGGAGCCGACTCGGTGAGTATCGGAGTCGACTCCGGAGTCGGTTTCTGCTGAAACTCTCGAGTCGACCCCTTCTCGGCGCGAGTCGACTCCACTTCGGGATGGTTTTCTGTGACTGTCCGGAGTCGACCCCTCGCTTTGCGCGAGCCGACTCGAAGTGGTCCCAGGTTGATTTATCTAGGGCAGAGTCGACTCGCCGTTCATTTCTATCTCTCAATCTCTCAAATACTCTCTCCAAAATCTCCAGACCTTCCAAATTCCCAAAAATCGCTGATTAACCCTTCCAATCATCAATGGCCCCTAAAACTCGAGGATCGAACCTTGGTGCGGCCGGAGTGAAGAGGAAGAGGGCCGTGAGGAAGACGGTGAGGCGTCCGTTCGTGAGCCTTCTCCTAGCTCGGATTCAACTTCATCATCTTCAACCCAAATGCTTCTCCATCTACGGCTCCTTCCAGGTAGATAGACTTAGCAGATAGAATCATTACAACGGGTAGAAAGGTGATTTTGAATTGTTTGAGGCTGAGGGATTTCTTTTGGGAAGACAGTTGATAGAGATGGGTTGGGAAAAGATCTGTTCCTTAGATTGCCCTACTATCCTCACTTGTTAAGGAATTTTATAAGAATCTATCTAGAGGAGATAATGGTCTTATAAGCATTGTGAGAGGAAATAGAATTTCAGTGACAGTGGATTTGCTTTCTAGATTATTGGATCTTCCAGTGTCAGGACATCTACATTTTCTTCGGATGACAGAAGCCCAGCACTGTCTAGACTGCTTAACCGGGAGGTTGTCGGTTTTGAGGAAGTTTTGCCAATCAGTTATCCTTAGAACTGAGACTGCTCCACAAATTTGTAGTATCCTTTCCCCAAGATAGGGAGGTTTGATTATGTTTCGGAAAGGGATATTTTGTAATGGATGCAATTGTACGGGTAAACCCATTAACCTTCCTAGAATGATTTTATGGTATATTGCCGATGTGGAGGTAAGAGAAAATCAAGTTTGCCCTATGGCATGATCCTCACTAAAATTTTCCAGAGCCAAGGGATTGTCATTTCAGATAGTGAGCCTATGAGGAACTTGAGACACACAGATTTTTATAGTTTGGCCACTATACATAGGATGGATTTGTTAAGAGAACGGATGGGAAAGGAAAGGTTTGATGGAAGAAAGAGCAGCGGATGCTGAGGCACCGGGACCATCGGTTAGACACTCTTCGCCTGCACCTCTGAGCCCTCCTATTCCTGCTCCTGCTCCTACCCCTGCTCCGTTGTTTGATCATGCATCATCTTTATCTGTTGNCGCCTGCACCTCCGAGCCCTCCTATTTCTGCTCCTGCTCCTACCCCTGCTCCATTGTTTGATCAAGCTTCATCTTCATCAGTTGGCTTCACAGAACTTCAGTTAAGGCAACTCAAAGGCCTTCTTGATGATCAGTCAGAAAATTAAAATCAGAGTTTGAAAACAAGTTTATGAATCTCAAGGAAACTCTATACTCTTTGGATGACGAATCACCAAAATAGAATCTACTCTCAGCACTTCTTCAGAGTCTTTAAGTGGAGATCTTAAGAACATATTTGAAGAACTTAAAGATGTCTGCGGAGATGGCGAAACTTATGCTAAATGCAACGCTGAGCTACAAGATAAAATTTTGACTGCTTGCACCTTTGTGGATGAGAGACTAAAGGACTATGTGAAGATACAAACTGATGGAATGAAAAACATAATTGATCATTTGACTAGGATTGTTAGGACTCACTTTTAATGTATTAGATACTCAGTCCTTGCAATGTATTGAAGTTAATGTTATGTTTTACATTTTGGTATCAATGTATTAGACACTTTGATGTATTACTTTGATGTAATGAATTATCTTTTGAATACTCAATGTATTTCTTCCTATTATCAATGAATGAATGATTTTGTTAAATCAAATCTTGAATGAATGAATGATTATGTTTGCTTCTCTACCTTTTTGTTGATAACAAAAAAGGGGGAGAGTTTTATAGTTTTATAACTGTATATGCATATGGGAGAAATTGATTAATCAAATGATATTAAAATGATTGAATGAATGAGATGGATATTTATTTAAGTTTCATAGGGGGAGCTACCTCATTCAGGGGGAGCCTAAGCCTAACTATGAAATCAAAATAAATTCACAAATCAATCATGCATAAACTCAATGTTTTTGTCATCATCAAAAAGGGGGAGATTGTTGGGGAGATTGTTGAAAAATTATATGCCCCAATCTTATTGATTTTGATGATTACCAAAAGCCATGAGTATATTAAAAGATGTAATGAGTTTATTTACATGAGCAATGAATTTATTTAGAACAATGAATGAGAATGTTAAAGTATAACTTTAATCAATTTGAAAGTAACTTCAAGCTCAATGTTTAAGCTTTCAAAAAGAAATTTTATACTTCATATTTTAATCAATGAGTTTTTGGAACATTTCTTGAATTGATTCCTAATGTCAATTTTATTATATTCAAGTCAAAAAAATGATTTAAAATGAATCTGGAACGAATTTAAAGTCAATCAGAAAACTTTCTGATTTTTGATACGTTCCGGAGCCGACTCTTGAGTTTCAGAGTCGACTCCACTCAGAGTACAGAAATACTGTCTGTCTCGAGTCGACCCATGCAATTTCTCGAGTCGACCCCCGATTCTGTCGAGCCGACTCCATGACTGTGCGAGTCGACTCCGCTCAGACACCAGAGGTGTTTTTCTGAGCACTTCGCGAGTCGACCCCCAACTTTTCATGAGTCGACCCCCGACTGTCAGGAGTCGACACTTTATTTTTGATGAGTCGACCCTTTGAATTTCTGAACATTTCTATTTTTGGTATCACGACCTCGAGCCGACTCGCGAAAGCATGAGTCGACTCCAGCAAATCTGGGCGAAATTTTTCGAATGCCAACTCAGCGTCAACGGTAAGATTTTTAATTAACGGCTATTTTTCTTTGTTTCTAACGGCTATATTTTTGCAGAATCTATAAATAGAGAAGCCGTTTTCAAATCAAAGATATACAATAGAGAGATATTCATTTCAAGAGAAAAGAAAAGAAAAATCGAAAAAACAGAGCTTCATTTGAAAAAATCCGTGATTCAAAATAGAGTGAAAGAAAGAGTGTGAAATCAAAGGAAGCTCCTTCTGTGTTCAAGCTCAACAATCCAAGGAAGCTTCAGAAGAAAATCCAAGAGCTATTCAAGAGCATCTCAAGTGATTTTCAACACTCAAAGAAAAGAGGAAAAGCTCAAATCAACTCCAACATACATTCCGTGAAGAATCCAAGCTGAGGCCGATTCTACACTTCAAAGGAGTTGAGGAAAAGAAGAAAAGCTCAAAGCCAACCAACTGCAAATCAGGCTTTTCTAAACTTTATTCTTATTTGTTTATCTGCTCATTGAGGAGCTTTGTAACTGAAAAAAATACTTTTATTCTTGTGTCTAGTTCAATCTGGGGATTGAACTAGTGGAGGTAGTCTTACCTCGGTACAAGCTTGGTAAAGCTTGGGTTAGGGTTTTTGTGCTGGTGAGCCCTTGAAAACCAGCTGGGTTCGTTGTGATCCCGGAAAAACAACAAGTTTGAGTTGTGAGCTTGTAAAACAACTCTGCTGTAATCTAGGGTGATTATAGTGTGGACCCAAGTGAATCTTGGGAGTGGACGTAGGTGGTTGGATACACCGAACCACTATAAAATCTTTGTGTTTGCCGTGCTTCCATTGACTCTTTCTCTATCTCTGTTTTATTCACTGCACTTTATATTTACATTGCTATTGCCTTCATTCTTATTAAGCAAATTTTTAAAAGGCTAATTTTTAAAGAACCCAATTCACCCCCCCCTCTTGGGTTGTCATCTGGGCCAACAAGCTTAAATCCTTAAGATTCAAGACAAGAATCATATCTGAGACATCAACAAGCTCTCCCAGCTGTTGATCCTCTAACTAACCAGATATGAATCCTACCGATCTCATAACAAACTAGATTCGAATCTCAACAGCTTTCGGGCCCACGATGCTCCCAAACAGCCAGGTGATCCTCTATAAATACCACAGCTTCAGACCCCCTCAGGTACGCCATCTCCAATGCGCACACTTGCTCACTGGCTCTCTCTCCCTCTCTCTCTCCGCCTCCATTTCCGCCATTAGCACTCCGCTCGGAGCCTCTGGAGGAACTCTTCGGCGAGAGCCTTCTCCTCATTTCTATTGACTGTCGATCTCACTGACTTGAGCGTCGGAGGGTCTTCGCAGAGGGCCACCCCCAACACCTCTCGCGTGAGGACTATCTTGCAGGTCCACCCAGGAGGAAGCCCGTCTCGAAGCCCGCCGCATCCGAGTCAGAGGACGGATTTCAGCAGCAACAGATTGGCGCTAGAGGAAGGGTCCTCAAGTCCCTAAAAACTTGTGATCCAGGAGACAAGGGTCTCAGTCTGTAAGAGAATTCCTCCCATGGCCAACCAAATAAAGGCCACCTCCAAAGTCCAAGATCAGGTCGCCACTCAAAGGCCTGATCCAGTGAGCAATGTCGCGCCGCCACCACCGCCAGTCGAGACTCTATCACTGCCGGCGGCCCCGGTGACTCAGGACCAGTTCGCCTTACTTGCCTAGTAGGTTTAGGCTCTAGCCCACCTGATTCAGGGGTGCTCCAAAGCCCCCCGTCTGGCTGCTCATGCTCCTCACCCTCCTGAGGAGGATGCGGCCCCTGCTCATCCGACAATCTCTTCTTCCAGTCCACACAGGGTTGTGAACCCCCCTCACCGTCCCAGGGAAGCTGAACCAGCTCCCCAGTGAGCCCGCAGCAAAGATCTCCCCAGATCTCGGCGAGCCCGATCTCTCTCCCCGGTGTATTCTCACCATGATTCGACACCGTCTCAGTATCCTCCTCGTCCTGCCCCTCTTGCTCTTCCTGACGAGGAGATCCGCCACCAACTCCAAGAAATGCGTCAAGAGCTTGACGTCGCCAAGCAAGCCCATCCGCTTCAGAATAAAGCGGAGCAGGGCACCCCCTTCTCTAAGAAAATCATGGAGGAAGTGATTCCCCCCATGTCAAGCTGCCTGCCATCGAGCCTTATCATGGCTCCTCCGACCCCGATGATCATCTCAGCAGCTTCCGATCAATAATGATGTTCCACGGAGCATCAGACGCGGTCCTCTACCGCACTTTTCCTTCCACCCTCAGGGGATCTGCTCGAACCTGGTTCAATTCTTTGAAACCAGGTTCCGTTAATTCTTTTGACGAGCTGAGCGCCTATTCATCAGCTAGTTCGTCAGTAGCCGCCGCCATCGACGAAGATTCGACTCCCTCTCTGAAGTTAAGCAGAGAGAGGGGGAGTCCCTAAAGAAGTATCTCAGCCGTTTTAATACAACCATGCCAGAGGTGGACCACCTTAATCATGAGGTGGCCATGTCTGCCCTAGCAGATGGAGTACTGAAGGAGAGCGACTTCTACCTGGCGCTGGAGGTCAGCTACCCACCAAACCTCTCCGACATGATGGCCCTGGCCGACAAATATGCCAGAGTCAGGAGTCGTGGAGAGCCGCCCGAGCCGAGCTAACGAAGAAGAAGGAGCCCAAGGGCTCCGATAGGCATGGACCTACCCGCCGGCCAAGTCCGCCTCGCCGCCAGAGGATTCCCCAGCCGCCGTTGAGGAACCGCTCTCGGAGCCACCTAGGAGGTTCCACCGGTTCACTCTGCTCACTGCCCCAAGAGCGGAGATCCTCATGGAGATCGAGCGCCAGCTCCCTCGACCTCCTCCTCTCCGTGGGAATGCGCCCGAAGAGATCCCGCAAATGTTGCCGCTACCACCGCGACCACGGCCACGACACTGAAGAGTGCTGGCAGCTTAAGAATAAGATTGAAAGGCTCATCCAGCGGGGTAGACTAGATAGGTTCAGAGGAGCCCCCGAGCCAAGGAACAGGGGCGATCGCCGGCCTGAGCCCCAGCAGCAACCTCCTCCCCCTCCAAATCCTCTAGTTGCTGGCCACATCAATGTGATTGAGGTGGTCGGTGGTCCTTCAAGCGGGAGGAACGACGAAGAGGTCCGGCGCCGAAGAAGGCATGCCCGACGAGCTTTCTTTCTCCAATGATGACTTCCAAGGGATACAGTTCCCACATGATGATGCATTAGTTGTATCTCTAAACTTGAACAACTATGATGTAAGCGGATTCTCATTGATAGTGGAAGCTCCGTCAATGTTTTGTACCTCGATATGTTTGTGAAGATGAAGCTTCTTATAGAGAATCTCCGAGCTGTGGACTCCACCCTAATGGGTTCACCGGCGATGTCATTGTCCCGGAGGGGATCGTCACCTTGACGGTCTGTGCGGGGACCTGGCCCCGCGTGGCCACTGTGTATGCAGATTTCCTAATGACCAAGCTTCGGTCGCCCTACAATGCTATCCTGGGAAGACTCGGCCTAATGTCTCTCAGAGCTTCCGTCTCCATCCCGCATCTTGTTATGAAGTTCCCTATCGAGAGAGGGGTAGGTGAAGTTTGGGGGAGCCAAGCAATAGCTCGGCAGTGTTTCGTCACCAGCCTGCAATCAGACTGCCCGAGGTTGATGGACTAGACGCTCGGGAGGATTTTGCCGAGCAGCGAGGAGAACCAACCGAAGAGCTGGAGGAAGTGCCCTTGGATGAAGCTCGGCCTGACCGAACCATAAGGATCGGATCGTTGCTGAAGGGGGAGATTCGGCTAGAGATAATTAATTTTCTTCGAAGGAATGCTGACGTCTTCGCCTGGTCAGCCTCAAACATGCCTGGGATCAGTCTAGACGTCCTTGTCCATCGTCTTAATGTGGACGAGATGTCCCGACCTATGAAGCAGAAGAAGAGAAGCTTCGCCCTGACCGGCAGAGAGCAATTGAAGAAGAGGTGGACAAGCTCATTAAGGCAAACTTCATTCGGGAGGTAAATTATCTGAGCTGGCTATCCAATGTCGTCATGGTGAAAAAGTTGAATGGCAAGTGGAGAATCTGCATCGACTTCACCGACCTTAATAAAGCATGCCCGAAAGACAGTTTTCCTCTCCCCCGGTTCGACCAGCTCGTGGATGCCACCTCCGGCCATCAGATGCTGACCTTCATGGACGCCTACTCAGGCTATAACCAAATTCGGATGGCACCCGAGGATGAAGAAAAAACAGCCTTCATAACCGACCGAGGTACCTATTGCTACCAGTCATGCCATTTGGTCTAAAGAATGCGGGCGCCACCTACCAAAGGCTAGTAAACAAGGTCTTCAAGGAGCAGATCGATTGAAACATGGAGTATACATTGATAACATGCTGGTTAAAAGCAAAGAAGCTTCCCGGCATATTGAAGACCTTTTAGAAAGCTTCGTGACACTCCGAAAGTATCGGATGAAGCTCAATCCGACAAAATGCACTTTCGGCGTCACCTCAGGAAAATTTCTGGGCTTTTTGGTTTCTCAGCGAGGCATCGAAGCCAACCCGCAGAAAATTCATGCCCTTCAGCAAATGACACCACCTTCGTCTATCAAAGAAGTCTAGCGCTGACGGGGAGGATTGCGGCCCTCAACTGCTTCGTGGCTTGATCGGCCGAGAGGAGCCTCCCTTTCTTCAAAGCTCTCCGATCTGCCAAGAACTTTCAATGGACTCCCGAGTGCCAAAAATCATTCGAAGACCTCAAGAAGTATCTCGTTCTCTGCCTCTCCTCAGCAGTCCCAATCCGGGAGAAATGCTGTTTCTATACCTCGCAATTTCGGAGGGCGCAATTAGCTCGGTTTTGGTCAGAGAAGAGAAGAAGACTCACAAGCAATCTACTATGTCAGCAAACTGCACCGGGATGCCGAAACGAGATACACCCGGATCGAAAAGCTGGTGCTGGCCCTAATAATGTCGGTTCAGAGATTGCGACCATATTTTCAGGTGCATTTAGTGACGGTCCTCACTGACCAGCCAATCATGGTGGTGGTCCACCGCCCAGAGACATCAGGAAGAATGGCAAAGTGGGCCGTTGAATTGAGCGAGCATGACATCCGATATCAGCCTCGCCCTGCCATAAAGGCGTAGGTCCTAGCCGACTTCCTCCTTGAATGTGCTATCCCAGAAGATGGCTCCACCCCGGACTCCTCTGAGTATCTGAGACCAAACGCCCTGTGGCTGCTCCACGTCGATGGATCCTCCAACGCCAATGGCTCCGGTGCTGGTCTAGTCCTCACCAGTCCAGAGGGGATAACCTTTGAGTACGGCATTCAATTCTCCTTCCCAGCCTCCAACAACGAAGCTGAATATGAAGCTCTGCTTGCCGGACTCCGAATCGCCCGTGACCTGAAAGTAAAGAAACTGAATGCCTTTACCGACTCTCAGTTGGTAGCCAGTCACGTGCGGGGCGAGTTTGAGGCCCGAGAGCCAAACATGATTCGGTATCTCCAAGAGGTGCGGAACTTACTCTCTTACTTCACCGAATTCGAAGTTATCCAGATCCCCAGATCGAAAAATGCTCGTGCCGATCTACTATCCCGGCTAGCAACTGCGGAGTCGATGGACTCCGAGTGGAAGTTCCCCTTGGAAATTCTGGAAAAGCCCAGCATCGCGGAGGCAGACCGAGTGATGCAGATTGAGGTCAAACCATCCTGGTTTGACCCTATATTGAAGTATCTTAAAGAAGGGTCGCTCCCAGCCGACCGCAGGGAAGCAAGAAAGCTGAAGTTGCAAGCTACCCACTATGTGCTAATCGATGACCAGCTCTATAAGCGGTCCTTCTCCATGCCGCTTCTCAGATGCCTCCGCCCGTCTGAGGCTGACTATGCACTTCGGGAGGTGCATGAAGGAATTTGTGGCAGTCATCTAGGAAGTCGATCTCTATGCCACAAGGTGCTTTGCCAGGGATATTACTGGCCAACCATGCAAAAGGATGCCAACAATCTCGTCCGAGCCTGTAACCCCTGCCAAAGGCACTCCAACATTCAGAGGCTCCCTTCCGCCAGTCTGATCCCCATTTCCTCCGCTTGGCCCTTTGCTAAGTGGGGGATGGATATTCTTGGCCCTTTTCCCCTTGCCACCGGATAGAGGAAGTTTTTATTCGTCGCCTTTGACTACTTCACCAAGTGGGTTGAGGCTAAGGCAGTCGCCCAAATCACCGAAGCTCGGGCCAGGGATTTCGTGTGGAAATCCATCATTTGCCGCTTCGGCCTCCCGCCTACATCATCACTGACAACGGCAAGCAGTTCAATAATCCCAAGTTCTGGGAATTCTGCGAAGATCACGGCATTACCCATCGCCTCACCTTAGTAGGGCATCCACAGGCCAATGGAGAGCCGAGGTAACAAATCGAACCCTGCTTCAAGGGATTAAAGCTCGGCTTGCCAGAGCCCAAGGCAGATGGCGGATGAACTTCACCATGTTCTATGGGCCTACTGCACCACCCGGAGGATCCCTACCAGAGAGACCCCGTTCCGGATGGCTTTTGGCACGGAGGTCGTCATCCCAGTGGAGATAGGCCTACCCTCTCCTCGAGTTGAAAGCTACTTGGAAGAAGCCAACGACGAGCAGCTCCGCACCAATCTCGACTTGGTAGAAGAGGTCAGGAAAAAAGCTCGAATCAGAATGGCCGAGTACCAGCAGAAGTGGCCCGTTACCACGCCTCCAGAGTCAAAGGGAAATCCTTCTCACCTGGTGATCTCGTTCTTCGGAAAGCATCCGTCTCCAAGCCGCTGGAGCAAGGAAAGCTCTCGCAGAGCTGGGAAGGCCCCTACCAAGTAGAAAGTCATCGGACCTGGCACCTACAAGCTCCAGGATCTAAGCGGAAAAACCATTCCCCGGACGTGGAACTCGGACAACCTCCGCGTATACTATCAGTAGGGTACGCCTCTTTGACCTGCCCCGTTTATAACTCTGGCATCTTATTCCTGTTATTTATGACATGGTCGATTCTTTGGAAAAATTGCGATGAGAAATCAATACCTCTAACTCACCTCGGCACATCCGAGCCGTTCCCCAGAGCTCTGAATTGAATCTCCGAACCTCGGCTAGGTCGAGTCCCGCTTGATAAAAGCTCGGCATGACCGAGCACCCCCAGCATGATCGAGGACCGAACGACGCTAAAAACTTAGCTCGGATTCGGGTAGCTTACAAGCCCCGCCGACCTAAGTACTCTCCTAAGTTATGTTTGGATTCGGGCCGCTTACAAGCCCGGCCGACCTAAACGATCTCCAAGGCTTAGCTCGGATTCAGGTAGCTTACAAGCCTCGGCCGACCTACGTATTCTCCTAAGCTAAGTTCAGATTCGGGCCGCTTACAAGCCCCGGCCAACCTAAACGATCTCAAAGGCTTAGCTTGGATTCAGAGCTTACAAACCCCGCCACTAAGTACTCTCCTAAGCTATGTTTGGATTCGGGCAGCTTACAAGTCCCGGACGACCTAAACGATCTCCAAGGCTTAGCTCGGATTCGGGCAGCTTACAAGCCCCGGCCGACCTAAGTACTCTCCTAAGCTATGTTCGGATTCGGGCCGCTTACAAGCCCGGCCGACCTAAACGATCTCCAAGGCTTAGCTTGGATTCGGGCAGCTTACAAGCCCCAACCGACCTAAGTACTCTCCTAAGCTATGTTCGATTCAGACCGCTTACAAGCCCCGGCCGACCTAAACGATCTCCAAGGCTTAGCTCGGATTCGGGCAGCTTACAAGCCCCGGCCGACCTAAGTACTCTCCTAAGCTAAGTTCGGATTCGGCCGCTTACAAGCCCCGGCCGACCTAAATGATCTCCAAGGCTTAGCTCGATTTGGGCAGCTTACAAGCCCCGGCCGACCTAAGTACTCTCCTAAGCTATGTTCAGATTCGGGCCGCTTACAAGCCCCGGCCGACCTAAACGATCTCCAAGGCTTAGCTCGGATTCAGGCAGCTTACAAGCCCGGCCGACCTAAGTACTCTCCTAAGCTATGTTCGGATTTGGCCGCTTACAAACCCGGCCGACCTAAACGATCTCCAAGCTTAGCTCGGATTCGGGTAGCTTACAAGCCTCGGCCGACCTAAGTACTCTCCTAAGCTAAGTTCGATTCGGGTCGCTTACAAGCCCCGGCCGACCTAAATGATCTCTAAGGCTTAGCTCGATTCGGCAGCTTACAAGCCCCGGCCGACCTAAGTACTCTCCTAAGCTATGTTCGGATTCGGGACGCTTACAAGCCCCGGCTGACCTAAACGATCTCCAAGGCTTAGCTCGATTCGGGCAGCTTACAAGCCCCGGCCGACCTAAGTACTCTCCTAAGCTATGTTCGGATTTGGGCCGCTTACAAGCCCCGGCCGACCTAAATGATCTCCAAGGCTTAGCTCGGATTCGGGCAGCTTACAAGCCCCGGCCGACCTAAGTACTCTCCTAAGCTAAGTTTGGATTCGGGCCGCTTACAAGCCCCGGCCGACCTAAGTACTCTCCTAAACTAAGTTGGATTCGGGCCGCTTACAAGCCCCGGCCGACCTAAATGATCTCCAAGGCTTAGCTCGGATTCGGTAGCTTACAAGCCCCGGCCGACCTAAGTATTCTCCTAAGCTAAGTTCGGATTCGGGCCGCTTACAAGCCCCGGCCGACCTAAACGATATCCAAGGCTTAGCTCGGATTCGGGCAACTTACAAGCCCGGCCAACCTAAGTACTCTCCTAAGCTAAGTTCGGATTCAGGCCGCTTACAAGCCCGCCGACCTAAATGATCTCCAAGGCATAGCTCGGATTCGGGCAGCTTACAAGCCCCGGCCGACCTAAGTATTCTCCTAAGCTAAGTTTGGATTCGGGCTTCTTACAAGCCCGGCCGACCTAAACGATCTCCAAGGCTTAGCTCAGATTCGGGCAGCTTACAAGCCCCGACCGACCTAAGTACTCTCCTAAGCTATGCTCAGATTTGGGCCGCTTACAAGCCGGCCGACCTAAACGATCTCCAAGGCTTAGCTCGGATTCGGGCAGCTTACAAGCCCCGGCCGACCTAAGTATTTCCTAAGCTAAGTTTGGATTCGAGCCGCTTACAAGCCCCGACCGACCTAAACGATATCCAAGGCTTAGCTCGGATTTGGGCAGCTTACAAGCCCCGGCCGACCTAAGTAAGCTAAGTTCAGATTCGAGCCGCTTACAAGCCCCGGCGACCTAAACGATCTCCAAGGCTTAGCTCGGATTCGGGTCGCTTACAAGCCCCGGCCGACCTAAACGATCTCCAAGGCTTAGCTCGGATTCGGGCAGCTTACAAGCCCCGACCGACCTAAGTACTCTCCTAAGCTAAGTTCGGATTCGGGCTGCTTACAAGCCCCGGCCGACCTAAATCTCCAAGGCTTAGCTCGAATTCGGGTAGCTTACAAGCCCCGGCCGACCTAAGTATTCTCCTAAGCTAAGTTCGGATTCGGGCCGCTTACAACCCCGGCCGACCTAAACGATCTCCAATGCTTAGCTTGGATTCGGGTAGCTTACAAGCCCCGGCCGGCCTAAGTACTCTCCTAAGCTAAGTTTGGATTCGGGCCGCTTACAAGCCCCGGCCGACCTAAACGATCTCCAAGGCTTAGCTCGGATTCAGGCAGCTTACAAGCCCCGGCCGACCTAAGTATTCTCCTAAGCTATGTTCGGATTCGGGCCGCTTACAAGCCCCGGCCGACCTAAATGATCTCCAAGGCTTAGCTCGGATTCGGGTAGCTTACAAGCCCCGGCTGACCTAAGTATTCTCCTAAGCTAGTTCGGATTCGGGCCGCTTACAAGCCCCGGCCGACCTAAACGATCTCCAAGGCTTAGCTCGGATTCGGATAGCTTACAAGCCCTGACTGACCTAAGTATTCTCCTAAGCTATATTCGGATTCGGGCCGGTTACAAGCCCCGGCCGACCTAAACGATCTCCAAGCTTAGTTCGGATTCGGATAGCTTACAAGCCCCGGCCGACCTAAGCGTTCTCCTAAAAACTTAGTTCGGATTTGGGCTGCTTACAAGCCCCGGTCGATCTAGTTGGTCTCCAAAATGTGAAACGATATTTGGCAAGGGCGAACATCTTGGGGATGGCAGCGAAAACAAAAGTTGCCAAAAAACCTCACATTCTGTTCATTATAATGAAAAAGACAAAGAGAGAAGAAAAGATAAAAATAGCCTTCACAGAGGCTTCACATCTTCCCCGGGAGCCGCCGAACTCTCCCCACGCTGAACTAGCTCAGCAATCTTTTGGTGAAGGGACGCTATCTCCCCTTCTTGCTGGATGATAACACGGCGGAGGGACTCGACCTCCCTCGTCGAGATGGCCAGATATTGCTCGGCCGCCCTCTGTAGCTGCTCATGGCTTGCGAATGCTGATGCCAAGGCCATTCCATCAATGGTCACTTTGATGCGACTCTCTCGGGAGTCCCTGCGGCCATCGGCACCGCCGTTCGGCCCTTGAGTTGATCGCTTTTCGCTGCCGGAGGCCATATCCACACTCAAGAGCTGCTGGGAACTGGATGAAATGATGACCAGTACATGCATCCCTCTAGTCCATATTTAAACAACTCCTAGCGAGTGTTTCGATCGGTCGGATCATTAATCTCAACCTATGAAAACTCGGCACGCGTCACCACTCCGATGGATGCTCACGGGAGCCGAGGGGTCGCGTCCCCTCCCGAGGAGGATCGTTTCGCATCAACGAGGTGCTCGGGAACTCCCCTCCTTCTCTAGGGACTAGGTTCCCTCCGTTTTGTCAAACATCCTCTGAGATAAATGCCCTTGAAAATCTATCAGGCGCCCTCAAAAAAGCGCAAAGAAATGAAACACGCTGGCCCGCCTTCCTCGAAGGTAACCAAATCGTAAGTCCCGGGCGTCCCATGCGTCAGTCGGGCGACCCTCATCTTCTCTGACAGTCTACACCAGAGTTTGTATTCAACATAAAGGCCGGACAAGATATTACGATCCTCGGCGATGGCCGAGCTACTTACCTAAGCTAAATCTCCATACCTTTGGTTGGGCTGAGCTATGAGTCGGAATATAATATTGCAGCCAGACCAAGTGGTCCCCAAAAATTCGTTCGGATTCAGGTAGCTTGCAAGCCCCGGCCAGATGAAAGATCTCCAAGACTTCCTCTGGATTCGGGCAGCTTACAAGCCCCGGCCGGATTGAGAATATAGGAGTAACAACTCCCCAGCATAAAGGAGGCAAAAGCTAAAGAAAGAAGGAATGAAAAACTTCTTTATTTCTTTATCAAAAGTTAGTTACAACCTCCTGAGAGGAGTTACAAGTGCATCAAAGCACGGAAAATGAAAATGAGTAAATAGCTCGGTCGAACTGCTCCAGTCAGCTTCGGTTAACGATGATACTTCGGCGTCTGACCCAAGAAATCAGACAAAACCAGTCAGCTCGCCCTGATAAGTGGCAAAGCTGGCCTCCCACGTCCCTCCGGATGAATTAAGAGATCCAAAAGGAGGCATGGCCCGTGGATGCTGATTCTGAGGAATCGGACAAACTAACCAGCTTCCCCCTGGGTGGGATGCTGGGCTGCAGGCTGCTACCCGATTGAGAGAGCTAGGGGACCATCAGCCCCACGCTGCTCTCAGCTCCCCCTTCCCGTGGCAAGGATTCCCCTCAGAGAAGAGGTGAGAATCCAGCCCGATGGAGAAGGAGGGCTCCGTGCATGCTACAGGGTGCCTATGCACTTCCTACCCTGCGTCCCCCGTAGCAGGCCACAAAGGACACACAGGAAGCGCTGTGCACTCTCTGTGTGATCTCTGCGGACCTCCTGTGCGCTCTCCATGTGATCTCCGAGTCTCCTCCTTGAGGACGAGCCGCTCTTCAGCGACTCCTTCATCACCCCAGCTATCTGGGGGAAGACTGCTTGCAAAAGGAAAACTCAGTCCCTCCGCCCTAACCCTCTGGGACACAACCATCATGAAATTTTTCTACGAACACAAAGAAGAAAGCTTTGGGGATGGCCTAACGCGGCCCCTTCCTCCCCCTTTTATAGGCAGAATGGATCGGGGGCAACTATTAAGGCAGAAAGCCCCGAGATTCAAAACGCCTAATCCACGCCACCACGTGGCCTCCTGGGGTGGAGACAGCGCCCCTTGTTGCACGCCAAATGCGTCGCCCGAACCATGACGCACACTGAAAGATTTTCTCTGATCCTGGATCATGAATTTTAAATGCAGAGAATCGCCCGTCGATCTTACAAATACGGGCAGCCCTGGGAGATCGTCCCGTGAAAGTGACGCCCTCCAATGGCGGATAAGTGCTTGCGTCGTATGTTAAAACGACCAGCATTGCAAAAGATCGATATAATAAAAGCCCCTTGGAAAGCACCAAGGCCACCCTTTGCTGGATACAGAACCATACTATCTACTTCGGCAAAACGAAGGTCGACTTGCCTTGGAAAAGATAAGGCACTGACAGAATAGAAAGAGGTGCAAAGGCCAAGTACTCCTCGATAAAGACGCTTCGATATCCTCTACTCTGGCCCAACTGTCTGTTGTATCCAGGCATGAACCAAGGCATTGCCTTAGGCTCCCCTTCAAGGCCAGAGCTGCTTCCATACTTCGGAACAAGCTGAAGTATCTATCTTCAGTTCAGCACGACTGAGTGTTATCCCACACCCCGATCTAGACGAAGATAGCTGCCCTCATCTCATCGACAACGAGGCACTCCTTGTACTTCGGCTAAAGCATGAGCGCTATACCTTGAATCTTGCCAGGAGAAACACCAAACGAAGCTACAGAGGGAATAGAGAACAAAATGCTCCAAAGAGGAACGAAGGAGCGCTGCGAGCAGAAACGACGCTGTTTCAACTTGCTTCCCCTTGAAAGAAACCGCCTCAAGAGAAGATAAGGCGTCTCACCCAAGGTGCCCGGAACCACCTCTACAAACGCCATAAAAACCGGGATTTGCTACGTGGCAATCCCCCAACCGTCGCCCAAAGGAGCCTTACCCATGAAGGCACGGCGGCCGTGCAGCATTAAATAGGGCATCATTGCGCGGGTTGTCTAATCCGAATCCTTTCGTTCAAATCGTGCCACCTGGACTTATACTCCCTATGCCCGAACTTACGCTTCGAACTAGGGAGTGGGGGGCATATGTTGAGGGGTAAAATTACCATGCTTCAATAATCGTGTACGTGGCTAAGGCTAGCCCTGATTCCTGCTCGCTGTGCAACACCGCTAGGGATAAGTCAGCCTCGGTAGGTCGGGGCGCCTTAGCCCCTTACCGTGCTAAAGATTCTCAAGACGTGGACCGCATTTCCACACCCCCATCCGAGCCTACATCATCTCTCGGCCCCAACCGAGCTATCATCTCTCGGTCCCAACCGAGCTATCTCATCTCTCGGCCCCAGCTGAGCTATCTCATCCTCGGCCCCAGCCGAGCCATCATCTCTCGGCCCCAGCCGAGCTATCTCATCTCTCGGCCCTAGCCGAGCCCTCGTTTCTCGGTTCTGGCCAAGCTATTGTCTCTTGGCCCCTCTGGCCGAGCTATCGTCTACCGTTTCTCGGTCCCGCCCGAGCTATCGTCTCTTGGCTCTAGCCGAACCATCCCACCACCTGGCTTTTCTAGCTGGTTCCTTCGATCACTCGGCCTAACTCGAGTGATCCCTATACCTCTGCGGAGTCCAGCGCGGGAAAGCTTAAATCCTTAAGATTCAAGACAGAAATCATATCTGAGAGTGGCCTAGGCCCCCTGGGGCCTATGCTCCTGCCAAATCTCGAGACATCAACAAGCTCTCCCAGCGTTGATCCTCTAACTAACTAGATACGAATCCTACCGATCTCATAACAAACTGAATTCGAATCTCAACAGCTTTCGGGCCCACGACACTCCCAAACAACCAGGTGATCCTTTATAAATACCACAGCTTTAGACCCCCTCAGGTACGCCATCTCCCGTGCGCACACTTGCTCACTGGCTCTCTCTCTCCTTCTCTCTCTCCGCCTTCATTTCCGCCATTAGCGCTTCGCTTGGAGTCTCTGAAGGAACTCTTCGGTGAGAGCCTTCTTCTTATTTCTGTTGACTGTCGATCTCCACTGACTTGAGCGTCAGAGGGTCTTCCGCAGAGGGCCATCCCCAACGTCTTTCGCATGAAGACTGTCTTGCATGTCAACCTAGAAGGAAGCCCGTTTCAAAGTTTCACCGCATTTGAGTCGGAGGATGAATTTTAGCAGCAACAAGTATAATAAGTATGTAGCAACAGGTATAATAAGTGTACATTAATCATGCGTATCGATTGCTTACGCATATCAATGCACCTGGGATGCATGATAAAACTTATTGGATTATTACTCGTATGCCAATATGCATTGATGATTAATTCAGGCAGTCGTTACACGCGTGCTGCCTGCAAAGTGCAGCAAGGCTTTTTCTTGCAGCCGTATTCCACCTCAATATCAATTTTTTTCTTTTAAGAAAATATTAGCCTGGAACTGGTTAAACGCTCCTTCAGTCACAAGAGCACGGTCGACCTCGAGCTCCGACGTCAAGTTCCTTAGCGAAGAGCTGCAGATAAAGCGTCCTCCCCTCTCCGTCCGCTCTGACCGTTTGACACCGAGGAAGGGCAGCAGAAAATGGAGAAGATAGAGCACTCCTATCTCAACATCAGAGGCCTCAATCTCCACATAGCTCACATAGGAAAAGGTCCGTCCACACACCACTCCTTCTCTTTTTTCTCCTATCACTCGGTCTCTCTATGCGATCTTGGATGCAGGCGAATTGGGGACAGTGCTGTTCCTCCACGGATTCCCCGAGATCTGGTACTCGTGGAGGCACCAATGATCGCCGTCGCCGACGCTGGATTCCGATCCGTCGCCCCCGATTGCCGCGGCTACGGCCTCTCCGAGCAGCCCCCGGAGCCAGAGATAGCCAGCTGGAAGGACCTCGTCGACGATCTACTCGCCATCCTCGACACCCTCTCCATCCCCAAGGTTCCATCTTTTCCATTATACCTTTTTTTTTTTTTAAAATAAAAGCTCGGTGGTGGTTCCATCAATGACGGTGATATGTTTTTTGAGAAGGTTTTCGTGGTAGGGAAGGATTTTGGAGCGAAACCAGCATATGATTTCGCCGTCGATCACCCTGATCGAGTCGCGGGTGTCGTTACCCTGGGCGTTCCTTTTGCCCCCAAAAGCCCGCCTTTTGAGGCTCTCCGGAAGGCTTCTACATATTGAGATGGAGGGTGATTTGATCGGAAAAAAATTATCCAATTGCATCCACTCACGCTTCATCAGAGAGCTATGATTTTTTCCCCTTTTTTTCACAGGAGCCAGGGCGAGCAGACTTCGGTCGATTCGAAGTGAAAAGAGTGGTGCGGACTATCTACATTCTCTTCTCCAGGAGCGAGATTCCAATAGCTGCGAAAGGCCAGGAAGTCATGGACCTCGCGGACGCCGCTACTCCACTGCCTCCATGGTTCACCGACGAAGATCTCGCAGCCTACGCCTCTCTCTACGAGAAGTCCGGGTTCATGTTCCCGCTCCAGATGCCATACAGGTGAGATGAAACGAACTGCTTGCAGTGGGGGTTAAGTAATCCGAACTGACATGGCTGATGTGCTTTCCGTAGGACACTGAACAAGGGGTTTGGCAAAGCCGAGTCCAAAGTGGAAGTTCCTGCACTGCTGGTGGTCGGGGAGAAAGACTACGCTCTCAAGTTTCCGGGACGGGAGGAGTACGTCAGGGGTGGAATGGTGAAGAACTTTGTGCCTGATCTGGAGATCATTTACATGCCTGAAGGATGCCATTTTGTTCAGGAGCAGTTCCCAGATCAAGTGAACCAGCACATCATCAAATTCCTTAAGAGCCATATTTGAGCCATGTGCCTAGTGAGAACTTGATCTTTGCTAATAATATTTTTTTTCAAAAAATAATTTTCATGAATGATGCTAGGCTGAAAGTAGTTTTCGAAGTAATATTAGGATGCCACATGAGATCCCAACACCGCATCTTCAGATTTTCTTCTGCCTCATCATGAGCTAAAATCATCTATTCCATAGATGATTTTAAAATCATATGTTGAGTTACTTGAGTAAACTTTTTCAACTTGAACTGCCAACTTGCCTTATAAAAAGGCTCTCTGGAGCGGCTGTCTTCAATGGATGAGTTCAATCCAAAAAAAAAAAAAGAAAATTTCAAATATTCTGTTGAGCAAACGATTTTAGGTAAAATAAATATTTAAAATTATCTATTGAAAGGATGATTTCAGTAAAATCATGTGTTCAACAGGCCATTTCAATTAGGTTGGAAATTTTTTTGAGCCTCTGCCTCCCAGTACTACTCTACCTCTCTTACGATCGAAGTAGAATGTACCATCCCTTGGCATCTCAACTGACTTTAAATTTTAGCATGATGATGTCTAAGGACCAATCAAAGGGGGCATGCATCCAATATCATGCTGGGTTTATAGTTCACCTCATGAAGTACATATAGTATAATGATGCAGATGCGTAAGTACATGGCAAAACAAGGATAAAAATGTGACAGCGCAAATATGAGCATGAAAGAACCTTCTAATATCACGGTAGGTGTCACTATCCATTTATAAAAGGATGGCGAATGGCGAAGATACCCAATCTAAGATTACAATTGAATTATGGTTGGAAGGTCAAACGTAGGGTAGTATTCAAGAGCATGGCTATTGAGTTGCTTAGATTCAAAGATAAAGAGTGAGAGATACTCTAATCGTAGAGAGCTATATCGTAGAGGAAACTTTGTCAGCCTACGATATAAATCAACACATCACTTATATGTATGCATCGTTGCTCAATTATAAGGAACAAGCATAATATAACAGATTACGAAGCGGTTATTAAAGGATATGCAAGAAGAACAGCCACATATTAATGCATCAATGTTGATATTTTATACTCGAGTTCACATGCCATTAAGCTAAAGTCGTAGGAAGAGAAATGGTGTAAAACAAAGTAGATATTGTCTAGTGGAATAAGAAATATCTCTCTGACTAATATATATCTGACGAGAGATCATTGTAATGGCTATGCTCTCCAATATGCAATTAGAATTGTACTTGATGGGCTAGTTGACCCCATGGGCCACCCTGCTTCCTACGTCTCCTCACTAAGGCGTGACGGCTTTGTCCCGGCTCGGCCCCAAGCTCCCTCATGAGCGGCCTCCAACTTCGTCCCGGCTTCTAGCTCCTTCCCGGCAATGGACGTTCCGTCCCGGCCTCCAGCCTCGCCTCAGCACTCCCGCTCGACCATCTCAGCCTCGACTACGGACATGAACAGTGCTCGGCCACCTCATCCTCGGCCTTGACCATGAACAGTGCTCGGCCACCTCAGCCTCGGCCTCGGCTCCAGTCGGCCTCGGCCTCGGCCATGAACAGTGCTCGGCCATCTCATCCTCGGCCTCGGCCATGAACAGTGCTCGGCCACCTCAACCTCGGCCTCGGACTCGGCCATGAACAGTGCTCGGCCATCTTAGCCTCGGCCTCGGCCATGAACAGTGCTTGGCCACCTCAGCCTCGGCTTCGGCTATGAACAGTGCTCGGCCACCTCAGCCTCGGCCTCGGCCCTAGTCGGCCTTGGTCCCTGTCGGTCTTGGCTCCAGTCGGCCTCGGTCCCAGTTGGCCTCGGTCCAAGTCGGCCTTGGCTGTCGTCGGTCTCGGCCCTAGTCAGCCTCGGTCCCTGTCGGCCTTAGCTCTAGTCGGCCTCGACCCCAGTCGGCCTCGGCTCCAGTCCGCCACCTCAGCCTCGGCCTCGGCCACTATGAACAGTGCCATGCAAGCACTCTATAATCAACGCTCTACAAGGACTGCCAAAAAGGGGACATAGGGGACATATCTAGCAAGCGCCGTAACGGTCGACCACGCCTTGTAACAGCCTGCAGCAACCATCCAAATCAAGTGGCCACCCACTCTGACGGAACTTGACCCACCAACCAGCTGCAGCCACCCACTCTGACGGGACTTGGCCTGCAGCCCTGATATGTCAAAAAAGGAAGCAAGCTCTACCATTGCTACCATCACCTTAAATGCTCTGATAAGTGGCAACACCCCATGCCTCACAGACATCAGCTCTGACATTTCATCCACAAAAAGTCATCATTATGAGGCCTCAACCATTCAAACCAAACATACTCCATACATCTATAAATTGGGTAAGAGGGACCCCCGACCAGGTAACTCAACTAAGAACTGATAACCACAACAACACTCTTAAATGCTCATTCTTTCTCACAGAGAGCTCTTCTTTGAGCTCTCTCTCTTTCTCTTTCGAGCTTCTTCAAGCTCACGGCTGTTGTCTAGAGCACTGACTTGAGCGTCGAAGGGTTTCCATCGAAATCTTTAGCCCTCAGGACTTTTTACAGGCTCTCAAGCGCGAGAGGCTCGCCGGAAGATCCCGGGCTCACTGGAGAAGGCAACCGAACGCTCGCGAACGTTCAAGGGGGGTGATCTGGCAACAACAGATTGACACGCCATGTAGGGGGAGAAGGTATAGTTCTGCGCCACTAAGCTACAAGCTTTCATTCCCTCTACGACAACAATGGAAGCTTCCACCAGTTATGCTGAGGGGGCACCCTCAACGAGCTGAGCAGCAGAAGGTCGGTTCTCTGCTCCATCGTCACCACTATCTCGGGCCATTCAGGCAAAGCACCGTGCCACCCTCACCCTGCAGATCGAAGCATTAACGGCAGTTGTTCAAAAGCTATGGGAGCGATATTCCATGGCCGCGTGGCAACAAGCTCAGGAGCAGGAGCAACCTCAAACTCAAGCTCATCGGCAATTTAAGGCTCAGGCTCGTTAGCCAGCAAGAGCACCACTACTTGCCACCCAAATCCTAACTCCTAGTCACCTCAAGTATTTATGGGCATTTTAATTCCTAGTGGTGAGACGTGCTGATGCAATTAATGCAAGGTGGGAGATAAGGACAAAGGGCTTTGACTGTTGACTCTATCTACCCCCTCTTTTTTTCTCTTTGTTGCACCCAGAGCCAATCTGAGCCCAAGACCTTCTGCGGATTCCATTCCAGCTGCCCTCGGATTTCAGCACTGGTACCCCCTACCTTCAATCAACATAGTTCCCTGGGGGGGGGCAAGTCATCAACTCAGCAAAAGGAGATCAATTTCTTTAAAGAAAAAGCTCTCAAAGCCTATAATCGACGTCGACACCAAACACGATGCAAAGGCAAACAGCTACGAAAAAGGCTCTCAATGGTCCTGCGATCATAAGGTCGCCCCTCGGGCGGCACACAAACCCCCGAGGCGGTTCAAAAGGAGCTCGCCGGCATCGCGGCCCATGGGACACCACTCGGCCCCGGCACGGCGGTGCCCCCGAGTCGGTTCAAAACCCTAAAGGCTCAGTAACCGATCGAGTCGCCCCTCGGATGGTACATAAACCCCCGAAGTGGTTCAAAAGGAGTTCACCGGCATTGCGGCCCATGGGACACCACTCGATCCCGGCACGGCGGTGCTCCCGAATTGGTTCAAGACCCTAAAGGCTCCGTAACCGGTGGAGTCGCCCCTCGGGCGGCACACAAACCCCTGAGGCAGTTCAAAAGGAGCTCGTCGGCATCGCGGCCCATGGGATACCACTCGGTCCCGGCACGGCGGTGCCCCAGAGTCGGTTCAAGACCCTAAAGGCTCCGTAACCGGTCGAGTCGCCCCTCGGGCGGCACACAAACCCTCGAGACAATTCAAAAGGAGCTCACTGGCATCGCGGCCCATGGGACACCACTCGGCCCCGGCACGATGGTGCCCCGAGTCGGTTCAAGACCTTAAAGGCTCCGTAATCGGTTGAGTTGCCCCTCGGGTGGCACACAAACCCACGAGGCGATTCAAAAGGAGCTCGTCGGCATCGTGGCCCATGGGACACCACTCGGTGCTGGTGATGTGCCCTAAGCCATCAGGATATTTGCTATCATTTATGGTTTTATCTTTATTTAACAAACCATTTTATTTATCATGTTATTATTTATGCTCTTCTAATGTGATAAAAGGTTTCCTTGAATAGTTTATTCTTCCTTATATCATTAAAGTATGTGACTTTAATAGTGAAACTATAAGGTGATAAGAATACTATTCTAAATTATCCCTAATCATTCATTATATGGAACGATAATGAAGTAAGATTAGTATGTTGGTTGATTGATGATCACGTTTTACTGGTCATGAATATGAGATATCAAGTCAACACGTAGATACATGTAAGAGTACATTGTATTGGATCGACCCACCATGAGAATATCATATGGATTCTGTTATGAATACTTCTCTTCATGATGTTATTATTTTAGTCCTTTGACATGATGACACCATGGATTCCTACATAGTGAATTTCATATTTTGACACGGCTCTTCATCATCTTTAACCAGATGATCATAAGAATGTGATTGGATATGAAATAAACTACGTTGAGGGATATGAGTGTTCGTGAAGGAATTTGTCCCTCTCATTAAATTGAGAGAGATATTTTGGGCCCTCTTGAAGAGTGAGACTGAGAAAAGTACATGGCCATGCCCAAATGAATTGATAAGAAGTTATCAGTAACATTTGGTTTATTCAGTCGAACTCTGGAATCAAGAAAAACTTGTGATTAAACAATCTATGAGAGATGTGATCTATGCCTCATACTTGATCACTAAATATCGTGTGACAAAGGGACTGGATGATTGACATTTATTATGTAAAGTCGGATCGACGATCTTCACTCAATTTGGGTAGACATAATGTCTTGCTAGAGACCAATTATGTCTTGTAGGCCCGAAAGGGTTTTAGTCCTACTGCCAACATTGAGTGAACCTATAGGGTCGCACACAAGGAATGACACGTATGGGTTATGGGTTTAATTTGTATAAACCCAGTGGAAATAAATAATAATCTTCACTATTGTGTCCTTTTAGATTTCGAAACTCTTAATATTAGATGTGCAGGGAATGAGAAGACGTGTCCTTTTGGATTCCGAAACTCTTAACATTAGATGTGCAGAGAATGAGAAGACGTGTCTTTTTGGATTCCGAAATTAAGAGTCCTATTAATGAGAATATTTTATTTTGAATAGGATATTATCATTATAAATGGACGTTGTTGCTCTGATCAAAATGAGACGACGCTTGCCGTCAACATGAGATGCGCAGAGAAATACTAGGCACCATAAAAACGAGAGTTTTAGTGAGATTATTTCTGAATTGATCTAGAAGAGTTTTAGAGAGTGCTAGCACACTGAGTCCCATTGCGAAGTGGTCATTCGTGTGGATACCGTAGAGGGAGTTGTGGTTTCGCAGTGCCTAAAGATCTATCTCATCAAAATAATTTTATTCACATAAGGTACGATTCTCGCTCCCTAATCAATTTAATTGAACCACATGGATCCTTCTGGGGATTTAGGTTATTTTTCCGCTGCATATTTTTGGTATTAGACCCCTAAATTCCTTTCAGTGGTATCAGAGCCAGGTTTGTGGATTCAATTAAATTGATTTCATCTGATTATATGGATGTGTGATGCGTACTGTTAAACGAGATTATTATACATGTGATATGAATGACTATACGTCTATGGAATTAATATGAGGATTTGTTTAATTGTTAAACAGTTCTAATATGATTAGAATCAAATAGATTTATTGTGTTTAATTTGTTTGAACACTGAAATAATCATCCGTCAAGGTGGGGTTGTCAATTAGATTGATAGTTGGGTTTTAACAATGAAACCCTAATTTGCGTGCATGACACGATCTCAAACCCTAATTTTGATAATATTAGAACTTACAAGAAAAACATTTTCTTGGACAGTTTTATGTATTATGCATGATGCATAGCATGGCTCTTTAGACTCATGTGATTGGCAGGTTTATTATGGTTTTGTTAATTTCATTGGCCTACATGTCGATAATTTTATTGTAATTGGTTTATCGGCCTGTGTGTCGTTATCTTGATGTAATCTATTTATTTCACTAGCATAGAATGTAGATTTTCTTTTAATGTAAAATATGGAGGCCATTCATGTCAATCAAAAGAGATCATAGTGATGATGTTCCAAGAAAAAGGTTCATATCATCAATGGTAGACTGAGCATATAGTTATGATATGACATCATAATAATGATTTACTTAGTTCATGGGCCATGCTATGACACATTTATATTTTATATACATGCATGAGATGTTATATGGATGATGTATGTGACTTTGGTCCCATAGAATAGACATATATACTTAAAACAATAAAGTCCCTCTATTAATATTAAGTCATAAAATGCCTCCCATAGTTCGACACCTATCAAGGCTTTGATCGTCTAAATATAGGTTCTGCCAAAGCAGGGTGCATTAGACCATCTTAGTTAGGCAGAGTGGATAAAAGTGATATCCTCACGTCGAAATGGTTAGACTTAAATAGGCTATCAAAATGGTTTTGGGCCTATGGCATTAATGGGATTAGTATAACGGGACATGTGATGTCAATCCCATAGCAAGTGTTACATATGATGTAATTGGAAAGACGTTTCCTACCTAAATAACTAGACTTTAAGTGTCATGCCAAAGCCGACTTAAAGTTTAGTAAATATGGATCTTAACTCACTAAGAAATATCGAAAGATTGAAAAGTTTCCGAATTAACATTAGAGGGCTGTTAATTTGATAAAATAGTGAGAATAATTGAAATGACTTAAATAAAGATATTAACTCTGTAACTCCTTGTATGTAGATCATGACATCAAACAACACATCTAATCTTACTTTGCGATCGGTTCTCGAAAAAGAAAAAACTGAATGGCACAAACTTCCTTGACTGGCATCGTAACTTAAGAATTGTTCTTAAGCAAGAAAGGATGTTGTATCTCATAGACACTCCAATCCCAGCTGTACCTGCTGCTGATGCTCCAAGAGATGAAAGAATTTCTTACAATAAGCATAAAGACGGCTCTTTGGATATGACTTGCCTTATGCTTGCTAGCATGGACTCCGAGCTTCAGAAGCAAATGGAGGACATGGAAGCGTACAATATGATTGTACACCTCCAGGAAATGTTCCAAGAGCAAGCAAGACAAGAGAGGTTTGTAGTCACTAAGGCATTGAATGGATGCAAAATGACTCAAGGTAGCTCTGTGAGTACTCATGTGCTCAAGATGAAGAGTTACATTGATAGACTTGAAAAACTTGGTGCTCCACTTAGCAGGGAGTTGGCTACAGATATGATCCTTGCCTCCTTGCCTCCCAACTATGACCAATTGTGATGAATTACAATATGCACCAAATGGATAAGTCTATAATGGAGTTGCATGGGATGCTCAAGAATGCTGAACAAAACATTAAGGCGACCAATAATGTTTTGATGGTTCAAACAGGAAAGGGCAAAAGGAGGAGTGGCAAGGACAAAGGCAAAGGCAAAGCAAAAGGTGAGACCAAAGCTAAAAGGCCTAAGCCCCAGCCCAAGCCGAAATAGCTCAAGGAAGGAGTTTGCTTCTTCTGCAATAAACCAGGTCATTTGAAAAGGAATTGCAAACTGTATTTGGAGGATCTGAAAAAGAGGAAGGCTAATGAAGCCACAATCTCAGGTATTTATGTTATACAAGTAATTTGTCTACTTCTACATCATGGGTATTAGATACCGGATGTGGATCTCATATTTGTGTAAATGTGCAGGGTCTCAGACAAAGTAGAACATTTGCTTAAGGTGAAGTGGACCTACGAGTTGCAAATGGAGCAAGAGTTGCTGCATTATCTCTAGGATGTTATGAATTACCTTTACCTAGTGGACTTGTTTTGACTTTAAGCAATTGTTACTATGTGACTGCTATGAGCAGTAACATTATTTCAGTTTCAAGTTTAGACAAAGATGGTTTTAAATTTATTATTGAGAATAATTCTATGTCCATCTATCATAAAGACATTTATTATGGTTTTGCTCAATTATTAAATGGGCTCTATGTTCTAAACTTTGATGAAACAAATTACAAGTCTGTTTATAACATTAATACTAAAAGGTTTAAATCTAATGATTTAAATCCTACCTATCTTTGACATTGTCGCTTAGGCCATATAAATGAGAAGCGCATATCAAAACTTCATCAAAATGGGCTTTTACATTCATTTGATTTTGAATCATATGAATCATGCAATCTTGTTTGATGGGTAAGATGACTAAGGCTCCTTTCACAGGACAAGGTGAAAGAGCCACAGATTTATTGGCCCTTATACATACTGATGTATGTGGACCATTAAGTTCACCGGCCAGAGGAGGTTATTTGTATTTCATCACTTTTACTGATGATTTCAGCAGGTATGGATATGTATACCTAATGAAACATAAATCCGAATCTTTTGAAATGTTCAAAATATTCAAAAAAGAAGTACAAAATTAGCTTGGTAAAAATATTAAGATACTTCGATCAGATCGAGGTGGTGAATATTTAAGTCAAGAGTTTTCTGACATCTTAAAGATTATGGGATAATTTCATAATTGACTCCTCCAGGAACACCACAATGGAATGGTGTTTCTGAAAGGAGAAATCGAACTTTATTGGATATGGTTCGATCAATGATGAGTCAAATAGATCTTCCAATATCCTTCTGGGGATATGCCCTGGAAACTGCTGCGTTCATATTGAATAGAGTTCCATCAAAATTGATTCAAAAGACACCATATGAGTTGTGGACTAGGAAACCTCCTAGTTTATCTTTTCTAAAGATATGGGGCTGTGACACTTATGTCAAATGTCAATTGTCTGACAAATTAGCACCCAAATCAGATAAGTGCATATTTGTGGGATATTCTAAAGAAACAAAAGGATACTACTTTTACTATCCATCAGAGAACAAAGTGTTTGTTGCTCGTAATGGTCACTTTTTGGAAAGAGAATTTATTTTCAACATAACTAGTGGGAGTAAAATTCAACTCGAAGAAGTTCGAGAACCACAAATTTACATGGAACCGATGATGGATGTTCAATCCAACTCACAAGTAGTTGCTGAACCTGAACCACTAACACAAGGGCCACGTAGAACTGGTAGAATTCTTCACGAGCCTGAGAGATATGGTTTTCTCATTACTGATAATCATGATGTGATGCTCATAGATCAAAATGAGCCTATATGCTACCAAGAAGCTATGAAAGGCCCTGACTCTGAGAAATGGCTTATAGCCATGAAGTCTGAAATGCAATCCATGTATGATAATCAAGTATGGACTTTGATTGATCCACCTAATGGTATTAAATCTATTGGGTGTAAATGGAATTTTAAGAAAAAAACTGACATGAATGGCAATGTGCATACCTATAAAGCACGACCGGTTGCAAAAGGTTTCAAGCAAACACATGGTATAGACTATGATGAAACTTTCTCACCTGTAGTCATGCTTAAATCTATTAGAATTCTTCTTGCCATAGCTGCGTATTATGACTACGAAACATGGCAAATGGATGTCAAGACAGCATTTCTAAATGAAAATCTATTCGAGAATGTGTATATGACACAACCCGAATGTTTTGTTAATCCAAAAGATTCGCATAAGGTATGTAAGCTCCAAAAATCCATTTATGGATTAAAGCAAGCATCTCAGAGTTGGAAACTTTGTTTTGATGAAGCAATCAAAGAGTTTGGTTTCATTAAGAATGAAGATGAACCTTGTGTATACAAGAAGTGTTGACCCAATTGCGGATTTTGATGATTAACAAAACTATTTGAGTATAACATTTGAAGTTACTAATGATTTGATTAAGTTTTTCAGATTATAAGTCGATTTGATAATCAAAATCAAGAGTCAAATCAAGTTCTGGTTCAAATCTAATGTCAAGGTAAGATTGCAGACATTAGAGTCGACACATGGAATCGCAGAGTCGACTCGGAAAACGGCACAGACTTAGAGTCGACTCCGAGACTGTTAGAGCCGACTCCAACATAAAAGACAGAACGATGGTTTTTCAGGCCACGACTTAGAGTCGACTCCCAGACTGTTAGAGTCAACTCCAGAAGAATTTTGTGTCGACCTCAGAAAAGTCAGAGACGACTCCAGATTGAGCGGATTAAAGAATTTCGAGTTAGAGCCGACTCCAGAAAGTTAGAGCCGACTCCAGAATGTCAGACATAGCTCCAGAACTGTTAGAACGACTCTAAACTTTATCTTTATCTATTTAATCCCAATGGCTATTGTTATTTATGGATCTAATCCTTCTTACACTTGTTTCTAACGGATAGTTTCAAACTATTTATAGATTAATCGATATCTATAAGAAGAGGGTTTGTTGCATCCCAAAAAAAAGAGACAAGAAAGGTAAAAAGAAAAGAATAGAGATAAATCTTTGAGATCTATCAGAAAAGAAAAGAGGGAAAACTTGTAAGGAAAGATCATACTGATTCCCCAAAAGAAGAGAGAGAGATTCCAAGCTTTTTCTGTTCTATTTTGAAGAAATCTCAAGAGAAGAAAGAAGCCCTAGTTTTCTGATCTTCTGAGTCTCAAGAGCATCTTGAAGGAAGATCCATTCAAAGGAAGAGAAGGAAGAAGCCACCAAGATCTGCGAATCAGGCTTTGATTCCTATCCTCTTATTATTGTTTCATTATTGTATATTTTCTCATTGGAGGAGCTATTTATCTTGTAAAAAACAAATATTGTTTGCTGGGTCAATCTGGTGATTGATTCAGTTGAGGCTGTTAGCCTTGTGCAAGCATTAGCTTGTGGTGATAGGTTTTGTGCTGGTGAACCTTAAAAACCAGCTAGGTTCGTTGTGCACCCGGGAAAACAACAAGTTCGAGTTGTGAGCTTGCAAACAACTCTGCTGTAATCAGTTGATTATAGTGTGGACCCAAGAGGTACTTGGGAGTGGACGTAGGTGTAGGTACATCGAACCACTATAAAATCTCCTGTGTTTGCCGTGATTGTCTCTTTATCTTCAACTCTCTATTTGTGCTTGTTCAGTTTTAATTTGTGTGAATCTAAGTCTTTATTCCGCTGGGGTTATTTTTCAAAAGAGTGTAAATTTTTGAAAAACCCAATTCACCCCCCCTCTTGGGTTGCTATTTGGACCAACAATTGGTATCAGAGCTAGTGCTCATTTGATTTGATTTAACGATCAAGAGTCAAAGATCCATATGGCAACTCAAGCTGGTTCATCTTTTTCCGAAGGCCAATCTACTAATAGACCACCCTTATTTAATGGTTCAAACTATGGTTATTGGAAGGCTAGAATGAAAATTTTCATTCAAGCACTTGACTATGATCTATGGAGTATTATAGTCAATGGACCACACACACCCACTGCTAGAGTTAAGGCATGGAGATTCATAAACCAGAAACGGAATTGATGAACATGATAAAAAATTGGCACAACTCAATGCCAAAGCAATGAATGTTTTGTACTGCTCATTAGATGCAAATGAATTCAATCGCATATCTATTTGCATTTCTGCTAAGGAAATCTGGGATAGACTGAGGTTACCCATGAGAGAACAAATCAAGTCAAGGAATCCAAGATTAACATGCTAGTTCATAAGTATGAGTTGTTTAAAATGGATGCATGTGAATCTATTGCTGATATGTTTACAAGATTTACTGATATAGTTAATGGTTTAAAAAGTCTTGGTAAATCTTATGATAATTCTGATCTTGTGAGAAAGGTTTTGTGTTCCTTGCCTAGGACTTGGGAGATAAAGTGACTGCTATACAAGAGGCAAAGGATCTAAGTACCCTACCCCTAGAAGAATTATTGGGATCCTTGATGTTGGCCCAGATGACAACCCAAGAGGGGGGGGGGGGGGGGGTGAATTGGGTTCTTTAAAAATTTAGCCTCTTGAAAAATTGTTTGCTTAAGATGAATGAAAACAAATACAATGTAAATACAAAGTACAGCGAATAAAACAGAGATAGAGATAGAGTCAATGGAAGCACGGCAAACACAAAGATTTTATAGTGGTTCGGTGTATCCAACCACCTACGTCCACTCCCAAGATCCTACTTGGGTCCACACTATAATCACCTCGATTACAGCCGAGTTGTTTTACAAGTTCACAACTCAAACTTGTTGTTTTACCCGGGATCACAACGAACCCAGCCGGTTTTTCGGGCTCACCAGCACACAACCCAAGACTCAAGAAAAACTAGCTTGACCCGAGGTTAACAACCTCCACTAGTTCAATCCCCTTTGATTGAACTAGGCACAAACAAGAATAAGAATGTTTTACAAATTTTCACAGCTCCTTAATGAGCAAATATTCAAAGAAAAGTAAATAGGTTTAGAAAAGCCTGGTTTGAAGTTGTTTGGCTTTGAGCTTTTCTTCTTTTCTTCTTTTCCTCTTCTCCTTGCTGGGTTGAATCAAGCCTCA
>UESW01004810.1:512461-563293 GCA_900491605.1 Calamus simplicifolius
ATTTCATAATGATATTCAAAGTAAATCCTTTATTGAAATTTCATAATTATTTTTGGCCAGAAGGCCTACAGAAATTATGTTCAATAAGAACGTTGGGCAAAAATGACAATCATTTAGTATAATGACATTTCTATTGAAAACTATTTCAAGAACTCCTAATGCCAGTACTGGAACTAATCTTCCATCGCCGACATTTAGGAATCTTTCATTGTCCTCAAATCTTCTGGTGACCTGTAGTCCCTGCAATGAATTGCAAATGTTAAAAGGACTCCCGGTATCCAATACCCAGGTCTGATTATCATATATAAAAAAATTACAAGGTGTTATCATATAAATACCTTGTTGAGCAACATCTTGCTCTTTTTCTTCTTTGGCCTGTTTGGATCAAGTGTGGCAATGTAAAGAGGACAGTTCCTCTTCCAGTGCCCTTGCATCTTGCAGTGAAAGCATTCAGCTTGACTTTTATCAACTTTCTTCTTCTGCATCTGACCCCTTATAGATGTCCTAGCATGTTGCACCCTTTTATTATTCTTTTTCTTCTTCCCTTTCCCAAAGGGTTTACGCCCTACCTTAGATCCTTCAACCACATTAACCAAACCCTTAGAGAGCTGGTTATCCTTCTCAAAGTTCTGTAACAACCCCAACAAACTGTGGTAGTTGACTGCAGGCTTTGTCATTCGAAAATGAGTAAGGAAAGGTCGGAAGGATGGAGGCAAGGAATTCAGATCGCATCTTTTCCCAACTGCTCATGTAAGGGAAAGCCGAGCTTGCTTAGGAGTTCTATCTTCTCGATCATGTACAATACATGATCAGTGACAGGAGATCCATCTCATGCTCAAGGACGATCTTAAGTTTTCTGAACCAGCTATTGAAATTGGAACCATTCAATTTGTCACTATCCAATAGGGACCTTAATGATAAATTAGTGGCCATATTCTGCATAAGGAAAAACTAAAGTTTATTAGTATATAAATTGATTCAGTCTAAAGACTTGGACTTTAGTCTAAAGATTCTTCCACTATTTTGTTCAAATTGGCAGCCTCTACACCCCAATTCGAAGAATTATTCTTAATTCTTTAGCGGGCACTAAGATCTACATAAACTACATACAGGCCCAAATGAAGCTTGGCTAACCCATATGCATCTAAGAGTAGGTTCAAAACCAATTGTTTCCCCAAACAATTCTTAGTGTTCAGTTTTGCCCCATGTACCTCTTCAGCAGGCATGAAGTGCCTCCACTGAAAGTTCTGGTTAGGTCCAACCATTAAATGATATAATCAGTGTAACCTATCAATAAACAACCAAGCCCGAGTGAAGCTTGGCTCACCTGACTGTTTATTTAATAGTTATGCTGACTTATCATATAATGAATGATAATTTCGATGGTTGACAAGCACCAGGCATGGAGTGCCTCCAATGATTATCAAGACATCGGACTCATTATCACCCACCTTAATGGGAGGCTATGATCTAGTTATCATATAACTATTTTATTTTAAGGACCTAATAATTTTAGAGGATTTTAATAATATGAAGATAAATTGACTAATCAAGTTCTCCCACTGAATCTATGAAATCGGTAGAATGAAACAAGATTAAGTCAGGTTAAGTGGCACCTAAATCAGTCATACTGATATCCTTACAGGCATGGGTCAACCCGAATCAGGTAAATGATCCGAATCATAAATGGTTCACCACAATGACCAGGTGAGAGAGATCGATGGGAGGGATATGCCATTAACTCGTTAAAGACGCATCAATACGAGTAGCTCCCAATTAAAAACCATTCGATCGTTGATCCTAGAGCAACTTGCCATCCCACCTTGACATCATATGATTAACCAATTCTGATTTGACCATCTAATAGATTCATGCTCAACCACGGAGCCTAATCTACTTCAATTTGGTTTAATCAAAGAGAAGGACTTGATCAACTACAACTATTGTTTGATTTAGAGCATTCTTAACCTAATCTAATTAGATTTGAATAAATACTCTTTTAGTCCAGTTGATTTAAACCTTAGAGTCTAACCCTTTATGGACCCGATTTAGCTAACCCAAATGATTAAATATATTTCATGTTAACATATATATTTCAATCAAGCATAATGTTACTACTCATAATTCCTATATTTAGATCATATCTAAAAAAAATTATGAACTAATATTTGACATTCAAATAAAACTCTCATAAATATTGTATGTTTTATAACATAGACATCATGCCATCATATATCATATCTATGTTTTTATACTAAACATGCAAATATTATGGTTTTATACAACATCAATATGTATCAAATATAAAATATCTTTGAGAGTGTGTGTAACTATGTTTTGATGCCAAAGCACAATTTAATTTTTTTTTAAACAAAGCATCAACGATAAAACAATCGCACGGCAATATGTCACAGAATACCTCATTGAATGGGTAATTCGGATTTCAATCCACCTGTGACCATATGGCCTTGTGATAAGTTTTATCCATAATTACATAATTAATGAGAATATTAATTTACATGCAATAAATTAGATAACCATGGCTCTGATACCATTTGTAAGGAGAAATAGTCTCCGAGGCAAGCATATTTTTTTAAATTGATAACTATTATCATTGCGAAAATTAAAAGATTACATATTAATCTATCTAATATGCATCAAGATCATATCTTTGCCTATATATTCAGGGTCGTTTGATCTAAAATATGCATATAAAAATATCAAGATCATATCTTGATCTTCAAGATGACTAGTCACACTATTATCTTGAAGCCTGCCTTAAGATCTAGGGATTAAATCACTTACCTTAAGAACAGTAGGTAAATCCTTATTGCTCTGCAGTCGTTCAATCGTCCGGCCTCTAGTATCGTCCACGCGAAGCCCCGAATGATCAGATTTTTGGGAGTGCTAGCTCGCGGAAAAATAGCTTTGCTGATCTTGAATCCTCTCACTTCAATCTTCCTTCAAGATCCACCAGGCTTCCGCTAACACCAGAATCACCAGGATTTTCTATTCTAACATTTTAGAATTACAATCCACGATAATTTAGAATTACAATCCACGACAAATTGTATATTGTTGTTCTATTTTTGTTCTGTGTTCTCTGGTGAGGGAATGCCCTCTATTTATAGTCTAGATTTAGCCTTGACATTTAATTCTGACCTTTAAGAATCCGTCGTTTGGCAAAAGCGAAGAGATGCCGAAGGCGCGGCGCTTGGTTTAATTCCGTTGTTCGGAGAAAACCAAAGAGTCGCGGCGTTTGGTTTAGTTCCGTCGTTCGAGAAAACCAAAGAGACGAGGGATAAATCCGACGTTCGGTAAATAAATGTCATGCATTAAATTATATCTCATGAGATGAGATTTTAGCCATCTCATCATATGAGATCCATATTCGAGAGGTTTGGGTTCTGATCTGAATTTATTTGACTTAACCCACATAGATCATGGTCCAAGCCTAAATCAAATTTAGCTAGTCCTGAATCTATTTAAATTCAAATCAAGTCTAATTTCAAATCAATATTTGAAATTGACTTGTCCTTCTAATAGACTTAAACCAAATTGAATCTTATTCAATTGTACTTAACCCAATTGAGATAATTCAATCAATCAATTGATTAATTAAATCATATACGATTCTCAATCGTGATCAGCAAATAGATCATCATAGGAAACTTCTATGCGTGTGACTCTCTAGGTTCGAACATAAGCCGGTAGCATAGAAACAACTTTCTATACTAATCGATGTGCCCATCTAGCAATGGAACCGACGTCCGGATAGGTCGAAGAGTTGCCGAGCAAACTCCAAGAACCCTAAGAAACAGTTACCGTATAATTCATCCTCTTGACCATAAATGCTAAGGATGGCTTAAGAGCCTGTCAACTCTAAATAGCAAATCCATAAAGTGATTTCAACTTTAGTGATCATGTGACTTTCACATGAAGTACCTTAGCCAAGGTCTTGCTAAATTGAAACACAAGCATTTCTCCTTTTAATGGGATAGGTCAAATTCCATCTTGATCAACAACTGACTACCATAAGTACTTGACTGCACCCAGTAACCTTTCGTAGCTGGATTAGAAATCCAGGTGGTCCGGCACCTAAGTACAATGAGTTGCTTGTAAGCCACTGGTTGTGATCTTCAGGTCTGAAGGATACTTATACCTATATCTTCTCGGATTAACTCTTGACAGCAGAGTATCCGAAATGAGTCACGTTCGGTGAAATGTACTCCTACACTTTCACCTGTATGTCATACCAGTGTATCTACACTCCTTGGTTAAGAGGATAACCAACAAATATGATATACAACGTCCTATAATTGATAGTACTATGGCCCTGTCATAGTATATCATTTGGTCGCGAACTCTTTTAGGACCTTCTAAGATAAATCCTCCTTTATCGTGAGGAAGATCCAAAGGGCTTCATTACTTTTAGGAGTATTAAGAAGATGTTCTTGTAATGAATAAACTGCCAAATAACTTTTATTAATATATCAATTTATATCCAATTTACATCAGCACAATCATCAAATGATTGGCTTTAGGATACAATTCTCAACAATATACTTCCTCAACATAGATACATGAAAAACATTATGTACTCCATATAGAATCAGAGGTAGTGCCAGGCTGTATGCAACCTCTCCGACTCTGCTCAAGATCTCAAAATGTCCAATATAACGTGGACTCAGCTTTCCTTTAATCCCAAATCTCATCACATCTTTGGTTGGTGATACCCTTAAGAAGACATGATCCCCAACCTGGAATTCCTATTCCCTTCTTCTGACATCACATAGCTCTTTTGCCTGCTCTGAGCTGTACGAAGACGCTCCCTGATCAAATGCATCTTATCTACTGTTTGCTGAATCAGCTCAGGGCCTAGCAATTTCCTTTCCCCCATGTCATCCCAACATATAGGAGCTCTGCACCTCCTACCATACAGAGCTTCAATGGAGCCATCTGGATGCTGGCTTGGTAACTATTATTATATGCAAACTCTACCAAAGGTAAGTGGTTATCCCAAGCTTCACCCAAGTCCATTACACAGGCTCGCAACATGTCCTCCAAAATCTGTATGGTCCTCTCTGATTATCCATCTGACTGGGGATGATAGGCTATACTGAAGTTTAGTTTGGTTCCCATGGCCTTATGAAGACTCTTCCAGAACTAGGATACAAACCTGGTATCTCTATCTGATACAATAGATACCGGAACACCATGGAGTCTCACGATCTGCTCAATATACAAATTAGCCAATCTTTCACTAGAGACCCCAACTCTGAAAGGTAGGAAATGAGCTGATTTTGTTAGTTTGTCCACAATGACCCAAACTGCATCGTTGCTCTTAGGGGTTTTGGGCAGACCAGTCACAAAGTCCATTGTAATCTTTTCCCATTTCCACTGTGGAATCATCGAGACTGAAGAGGTCCCGCAGGCCTTTGATGCTCGGCTTTCACTCACTGACACACCAAGCACTTGACCACATACTGAGCAATCTCCCTCTTCATGCCTTTCCACCAAAAAATTTCCTTTAAGTCTCTGTACATTTTAGTGCCACCTGGATGCACAGTATAAGGAGAGTAGTGAGCCTCTTTCAAAATTTCAGCCTTTAGCTCTTCACTGTTTGGCACACAAAGTCTCCCTTCAAATTTTAGGGATCCATCTTCCATTATATAAAATTCATTCTGAACTCCTGACTGTGCCACTTCTTTAATCCTTTGTAGATCTAGATCTTCCATCTGGGAGGACTTGATTCTGTCAACTATGGTCGGCTGGAGTACAAGTGCTGCAACAAGTCCATCAGACTGCTGTACTCTTAGACCAACCTCCCATTTCTCCAAATCTCTCAATACGTGAGGCTGGAAAGTAATCATAGCAGCTAACTCAGACGAGGATTTTCTGCTCAAGGCATCATCTACTACATTGGCCTTCCAGGATGATACTGTATTCAGGTCATAGTCCTTCAATAGTTTCAATCACCTCCTCTGCCTTAAATTTAGCTCCTTCTATGTGAAGATGTATTTTAGACTCTTATGATCTGTATACACATCACACGACACTCCATAAAGATAATGCTGCCAAATCTTCAGAGCAAAAACCACAGCAGCCAATTCCAGATCATGAGTGGGATAATTCTGCTCATAAGGTTTCAGTTGTCTGGAGGCATAAGCTATCACTGTTTCATTCTGCATGAAAACACATCCCAATCCTTTTCGAGATGCATCTGTATATATAGTAAAACCTTTAGATCCCGTTGGAAGAACAAGAATGGGAGCTGACACCAGGCGCTGCTTTAACTCCTGGAAACTTTCCTCACACTCCACTGTCCAGTCAAACTTCACTCGCTTTTGGGTTAAGCGAGTTAGGGGTAGAGCAATGCGAGAAAAATTCTCCACAAATTTTTGGTAATACCCGGCTAATCTCAAGAAGCTTCTGACTTCTGCCACATTGGAAGGTCGGCTCCAGCTAGTGATAGCTTCAATCTTTTTCGGGTCCATAGATACACCATCTTTAGAGATTATATGACACAAGAAAGATACTTGATCCAACCAAAACTCACACTTCTGCAGCTTGGCATAAAGCTTCTTCTCTTAAGAATCTGTAGCACGATTCCCAGGTGGTCCTCATGCTCCTTATGGCTCTTGGAATATATCAGAATATCATCAATGAAAACCACCACAAACTGATTTAGATATGGTTTAAAAATTCTGTTCATTAAGTCCATGAATGCTGCTGGAGCATTAGTTAACCCAAACGGCATCACCAAGAACTCATAGTGGCCATATATGTTCTAAATGCTGTCTTTGGTACATCCCCTTCTTTGACTTTGAGCTGATGGTACCCGGACCTAAGATCAATCTTTGAGAATATCCGGGCTCCTTGAAGTTGATCAAACAAGTCGTCAATCCTTGGCAGAGGATACTTATTTCGCACTGTTACTTTATTGATTCCCCGGTAATCAATGCAGAGTCGAAGACTGTCATCCTTCTTCTTAACAAATAGAACTGGAGCACCCCAAGGAGAAGCACTGGGTCTAATAAATCCTCGATCTAGGAGCTCCTGCAGTTGATCCTTCAGTTCCTTTAGCTCAGCCGGGGCCATACGATAAGGGGCCTTTGATATAGGTCCAGTTCCAGGAACTAGATCAATAGAGAACTTGACTTCCCGATCAGGAGGTAAATTAGTCAAATCCTCAGGGAAAACATCAAGAAATTCTCGAGCTATGGGAATATCCTCCATCTTGGTCTCTTCTTACTGAAGGTCCTTGACTACAGTAAGAAATCCTTGACCACCACTCATCAAATACTTTCCAGCCTGCATCGCTGATATGAACACTGAGGCTAGGTGTTTCTGACCACCAATAAAACTGAATTCAGGCTGGCTTGGAATTTTGAAGTTGACAGTCTTCCTGAAGAAGTCTACTAAAGCATGACAGGAGGCCAACCAATCCATTCCAAGGATAACATCAAAAAACTTCAGTGGGAGGACAATGAGGTCAGCATTCAACCTCCTATTCTCTAAGATAATTGGGCAAGATTTACATACTGTGCCAACTTTCATAACATCTCCATTTGGAAGCGTAATATGCAGCTCTTGCTCCAAAGGAATAGGTGTCAATGATGCATTCTTGTCAAGATAGATGTCAGATATGAAAGAATGCGTAGCACCCGGGTCAATTAGAGTTTGAGCGTAAGCAGTACCTACTTTAATCATTCCTGGACATAAGTGTAATTTATTTTAACATTAAGGATTGCACCTACTGTTAATTAACTGTCAATGCATTGTACTAGATAAGAATGTAATACTAGATATAACATTAAAGGGTATACCTATCACCACAGAATTAGAGGCGGCAGCATCCTACTGAGTGAGGTTGAAGACCCGTCCCTGGGTCCTCGGTGGCTGCTGCTGCTGTTGCTGGCTCATTCCTTGACTTGAAGAAGGCTATAGATCCTTTTGAAAGGGACATGTAGCAATCTTATGATCAGTTTTCCCACAGACAAAGCAGACACCAGTCACTCTGCGGCAAGGCTTTTCAGGGTGGGAGTTACCACAATGAATGCAACGAGTTTCCTTATTCTGTGGTTCAGCTGGAGCCTGCTGTGCACTCTTCTTCTTGGCCTGAGCAGAGAATTGGCCAGAATTAGGCCCTTTTCTCTTCTTCCGCAGCTCCCAATCCTTTTGAACAACATTCGTATCCCTCTCAATCACCAAGGCCTTATTCACTACAGCACTGTAAGTGAGGAGCTCAAATGCATTGACTGCTTTCCTCAGTCTGGGTCGCAGTCCCTCAGTGAATCTGGTGACCTTGGCTATTTCATTGGTCACAATATTTGAAGCAAAACGGGCCAACCTGGTGAATTCAGCTTCATACTGGGCCACAGAAAGATCCTTTTGCTCCAATTTGATAAACTCTAATTACATCTGTCTCTGTACACTCCTGGGGAAGTATTTATCGAAGAATATCTCTCTAAACTCTCCCCAAGAAATAATCTGTCCATTCCGACGCTGCTCCTCGACTAACCATCAATCATAGGCTTCTCCCTGGAGAAGGTAGGTGGCAAATCTGATCCGCTCCATATCCTGACTATCGTGGGCCATAAAAGCCTTCTCCATGTCTCGCACCCACCGCTCAGCATCAACAGGGTTGGTGGATCCAGAGAAAGGGGCATGGGTAAATTTCTTGAAGTCTGCAAAACTGCGGCCAACCCCTACCCAGATTGAGATGGAGTAGGCTGGGTCTGTGGAGCAGTAGAGTCGGGCTGAGTCTGTGGAACGGGAGGGGCAGGCTGTGTCTGTGGAGCAGTATGAGTAGGCTGAGCGGACAAGGCCTGCAGAATCTAGTGCTGCAAGTCCCGCATCGACTACGCCATACCCGAGAGAACTTGAAGCATCTCGGTCTGGAGTTGCTGCTGGTCAGTCCCGACTGAATTGGCAGGGGCAGCAGCTCCGGTGGCTTCCAAACCTCCCGGTTGGCCAGCATTACCAACCTGGGAACTCTCATCATTTTGTCGACTTCTAGTGCGACGTGCCATTCTTATCTCCTGATAAATTAGTTGTAATTAATATCACTGTAAACATTAATTGTTAGCTTTCAAAGCATAATTTCTGAGATTCCTTTAAATTTATAATTGTCTCTATGTCACTCTAGTGTTTTGCCTAAAGTATCATCATGCATATGTCCCTAATGTCATAACCTAGCTCTGATACCACTAAAGCTGTCACGCCCCAGTCCCAAAATTTAAACTGGGATGACAACCCGCCGCATGCCAGGCATGCAAGGCATCTCAAACTTCATCACATAAATCAATATAAAGCAAAATTCACATCCATGATTTATTACAAACCATAATTATCAGTCTTGGGCTACCTGCCCTACACACAAGCAAATCTGAACTAAATCAATATAATAAAACTAAATCTTCTTAATAGAAGCTCCTTCTATCTCAATTATCCTTCTTCATTCCTGAGGCTCTGAAAAACATTATGAGAATTTTATGAGCTCACACTCAATAAGTAAGCCTAATATAATTTCAAATTTCATTTATCATACTATCATCAGGTTCATGTCATCAGATCAATTAATTTGAAACTTAATTCAATAACAATTACTAGAATATATGCGATGTAAATAAAACATTGTTTATACTATCATTATTTTTCTTTATGTATCCCACGGCCCTACAATACACATCATGTGTATCACTCTTAAATATCCCCTAAGAGGAAGGGTCCTGGTACCAGTATTCTGTCATCTGTCATATGATAATCTGTTATGTGATAATGTGATAATCTGTCATGTGAGAACCACGGCAACACATAAAGTTTTATTGTCATTATCAAAATTACATTTTATCATAGTAACAACATGATATTGCCAAATTAACATAATTATATTTAACTATAATTTCATGGTTCACAAATTAAATAATTAATAAAATTATAATACTTGACTTACTTACCTCAGTATGCAAATTTCAATTGATAACTCAGCTAATTGGACATCTGGGAACCTACAGTATCATTTTTTATTATTAAATATCTAAAATCTGAATTATAAAATAATTCTTAAACTCTACCCAAACCACTTCACGGGCCCAACTTTGGGCTTGAATATCTCTCAATGTATACACCCAAATAAGGAAATAAAATTATCCCTAGAAACTAGAATCAATCCTGATTCGGGCCATATATTCACTTTGCCATTCTCGACCTGATACAGGGCCCAAAATGCTGCTGAAATAGGCTCCAGAGACGGCCCAACAGGGCCCAAAAACTAAACGGCCCAACCGGCCCATTAATCCCTTATTACCCCGCTCCTCTATTTCAAAAGAAACAAAGGAACCGAAAGTCGTGCCGGCGGCCAGGGCCGCCGCCGCGGCCAGCCTCCTCCTCCTCTCTCTCTCATCAATTCCTCTCTAAATCTTTCTTTTTTCTCTTTCATCGCTCGCGTGTCTTCCACAGTGCCGGTGCCAATTCCGACCAAATTGGCGTTGATCCGGCCGCCGTTGGCCGGACCAAAGCCAGCCGTCGCCGCGGCCGGCCTCCCCTCTCTCTCTCTCCAATTTCCCTTTTATTCCTTTCTTTATCTCTCACTGTCTATCGTGGCTAGATGCGTGCCGACGGCACGGCCGGCCACCATGGCCGGCCGAACCTCCACCGGACGCACGCTCGGCACCGGTGGAGATCGCCGACTAAGGCTCAGGCCCGATGAAGCGGCGAGCACGCCGCCGGGCCCGAACCAAGGATCGGACCGCCGGCTACACCAATCTTCCCGGGCTTCTTTCTCCCGCCTTCGCTCTCTTCTCTCTCTCTCTCTCCTCCGGCACCCCACCGGACACCGCCCCCGGTGCCGTTGGAGTTGTCGGCCGGGGCTCAGGCTCGGCGAGGCGGCGGGCACGCCGCCGGGCCTGAACCTGTGTCGGCACAGGGAAGGGAGCTGGGTTATGTAACCCGGTTCCTCCCTGTTTCTCCCCTTTTTTTTCTTTTTTTTAAAAACTTTCTCTCTCTAACCTTCTCTCTCCCAGGCATGGACAGGGGACTTACCAGAGGCAGGCGTGCTGGGGAAGAAATGTCCACACGAGAAGATGATGAGAAGGGGCGTCCACGTATGATGGGAAGGAGGTTTCCACATTATCTTTTATAGGCAATGCAGAATCCCCAAATCAAGGGACTATGTAGTTAGATATACTTGGAATTCAAATATCTAGAGTCTATTTTCTGATCTCGTGATAACTCTCACGAGCAGTTAAGCAATCCAAGGGATTACATTTTCCCCAACAAGATTACATCTTTGACATTGCCAATAATCGATCCTTTCGGTATCTTTTTTATGACTTTTTATTAGATCATGTCATTATGCTTGTTTTTAGCTTCCAAAGCACGTAAGTTTGAACTTTCAAAGTTTTCACTGTCACATGCATGTGAGCATTTGTTTATACATCATAATCATAGTTAATTATTAAATGATTAGTTTAGTCATGTTCTTGATTTTATATATAACAATCATCATATTATTTTTGTAATTACATGAGAGAAGTAATATTGTTAGCAAGTTAATATTGGATTATTGTAATAATAATTGCCATAATAATCATGCCTGGCAAACCTTGCTGATGAGTATTGGTGAAATTTGTATTGACTATTGAGACAGTGCCTTATCTTTCCAAGGGCATTTGGTAAGAAGGCCTTTCCTAATTCTTCTAAATGCAATTAAATTGGCTGGGAATAGTTTTCAATAGGTTAGTTGTGTTGATTGAGGTGTCAGTTTATTGAGCTTGTTGGTTTTTAATGTCTACAGGTTTGGATAATACCTTGAGGCATTCATCAGTTATTTAATCCTTCCTCTTACAATAAGGTAGAATGCAAGGTGAATGATCATTTCACCAATCTACTGGCTTCATCTTTAGTGAGCAATGATGATCTTTTTCCCCAACGAGATTACATCTTTGACATTGCCAATAATCGATCCTTTCGGTATCTTTTTTATGACTTTTTATTAGATCATGTCATTATGCTTGTTTTTAGCTTCCAAAGCATGTAAGTTTGAACTTTCAAAGTTTTCACTTGTCACATGCATGTGAGCATTTGTTTATACATCATAATCATAGTTTAATTATTAAATGATTAGTTTAGTCATGTTCTTGATTTTATATATAACAATCATCATTATTTTTGTAATTACATGAGAGAAGTAATATTGTTAGCAAGTTAATATTGGATTATTGTAATAATAATTGCCATAATAATCATGCCACTATGAAATTTAATAACATAGTAATAAATTGATATTTATTTTTGTGGTAAATATATTTATAATATTTATCATTATAATAACTAACAATTCTTTACAATAAAATTCTAATATAACTATGATTATTATTAAATTATATATTATAAAAAATATTAGGAAACAATTATAATAATTAAATAAATATACTACCATCATGGTGATAATAGTTTTGTTGTTAATGTTGTAATTTATTATAATTATTATATTAGCATTAATAATGCAAAATCTATTTGTCATTGTAATAATTTTATATTATTATAATAGTAATTTAAATTGTATAATATATATGTTAGAATAATTATTATTTTGAATATTTAAAGCTATATAATTTAAATATTAAATTTTAATATGTCGGGAGTGGTATGTGCCCCAACTGCGGCGCTAATTACAAGATTTCTATCTTTCTTTAAATTCAAATACAGCCTTATAATCGGCAATTGCAAGGATGCAAACAGTTGTTTTGTACAGCTATAATTTGGTTACAACGTTTGAAAATGTAACTTATCCAATTACAAACAAACAAGCAAGGCCTAAACGCATTTGTGGAGTAAATAGAGAACAATATTATCAGGACTGATCGTTGATTCGTTATGCTTGATCATATTCCTCATTTATATTCAATATTAAACAGTATTTCCATTTAATCTATGATTTTTTATGCCTTTTAACAATCGAGAAAAATTAAGTCTGAAATCTATTAAATTGATGGAATACAATGTAGTTATTGAATTACGGATCTCATTCATATAACCTATGTCTTGCTTCCGGTCTCTTTATGGATGAACGAACTGACCGATTGGAAATGGCAACTTTCTAGAAAAGGAAGCATAATAGCTTAAGACTTGACCCGCCTACAGCCGCTGCTCTCTCTCTCTCTCTCTCTCTCTAAACTCCTCTGTCAGATGAAAGTATGTTGGGCAATGGGCCAAAATAGACCCTAAATACCCTAATGGGCCTTGAAAGCCCATTACCGTCTTATGTGTGTGAATGAGAAATTGCGGGGACATTTAGTCCCATATCGGACAAATCAATAAAAGAAGGTTCACTTATATGGAAACCACTTCCTTGAAGCTTAAGTTCCTTAGGCTCACCACAAGTGGAGAGCTTGAGGTCGCGCACGCGCGTATGCGAAGGGCGCAATGGGCGCTTTGTAGGCGCACTTTGCACTTCGCACGTGCGCATCGTCGCGAGGAGCTTGAGGGGCTTTAAATGATCCGACGGTGGAGATTGATCAGATCAAGATAAGGGGCTGAGATCAATTGATCGTTGATCGATCGGATGAAGGGTCGAGATGCGATGATCAAATCACAATCTTGATCACGATCCAACGGCTGACATCCGTCGGTTGACTAGTCAAGTTGACCAGTCAACAGGATGGTTGGTTGACCAGTCAACATGATGGTTATGATAAGGTGTCCGTTCGATCGTACGGTTGTGATAGGCATCCGCCTATCTGATAACGTGATCATCAGATCACGATGATGAAAAGGCTTATCAGGATAAGGATAGACTTATCTGATCGGCTGATCTTCAGATCACAGCCATGAAAAGGCTTATCCGATCGTCTGATCTGAAGATCACGATGTCTAAAAGGCATATCAAGGGTGATAAGCCCTTAACCCTCACATCCTTTGATAATAGAATTTAAATTTAATTAAATTCGTAGGGTTGCTTCCAAGGGGCACCTAAAAACATATAAATAGGACCCTAGACCCTCTCATTTCAGGAATCCCAAGCCATTCCGAATTGAGTTCAATTTGAATCAATTCTAGTCTTCTTCTCTCTAGGCATTTGCATACTTTCCTAAGGATAGTATAGCAATAGTGCATTAAAAAGAGAGTAGCATTCTTGGTTCGAAAGTTTTGGTGAATTGTAGTGCTGCTTTCATCAAAAGGAGACTGTTGTATCCTGGGAGACAATCGTCATACTGACCGTAAGCACCATTGCGGGATGAATTGTCTTAAGGACATAGAGTGAAACTCTAGCCTCAGTCTGATTCATTAGGTAGCCACCATCTGCCAACATACCCACCTACAAAGTATATATTATTATTTATTTGATATTTATTTGAGAAGAATATCTCCTTACAGACTTGCAGTTCAAAATGATTGTTCAAATATATGCATAATTTGTTTGAATACTTAATTATTTGATACAGAAAGAAGCATGGTATTATATGACATGCTCTAAGCCGGCTATTATTTCACCATTTGAAAACAATTTTTCAAAAGGTAATAGGTTGCAATTAATATAATAGTTCCTATAAAATTTAGAAAAAGATTTGAATCATCATAAGTTAAAATGATAAAAATAAAGAATATAAAATTATTGAAATAATTACATATTTGTTTGTAAGAAAATTGGTATGAATGATGTAAAAATGATGAAACAATTTTGCTACTAGTGATGTGTGGCATCGTTGAATAATAATTGGTAAATAGCTCATAGCTTAGTTGTGAATAATTCACAAATAACATAACCTCTTGAATAAATTGTCAATAACTAAATGTCCTTGATTAGTTTTATTATTATAAAAAATTTATTTGAAAAATAGAATAATTATCAAAAAAATAATAAGGATAATATTATCATTATGTTGTAGAAAAATACTTATGGTTTCCAATCTATTGCTAATGAATCTTCATTTAATTAATCTGCCACCAATCTCCCAAAGTGTAATCACCTTCACTAATAACATTATTGTTTTTTCCAATAGATAGCTCATATCTAATTATTACACAGAGCATTTAGAGTAGAAATATATAGTTCATTTAGAAAAAGAAAAAATTATTAACTAACCTTTTACAAGGATGTCAATCATTAGGATGACTTAAAAGTGAGAAGACTTGGCCATTTAGTGCGAGTTTTAAGGACATACCAATTCAAATGAGTTTTATCTAGTTGTAAAGAAGGATAAATAAATCATTAAAGTATTTTGTTCAATGAATGATATGTAAATGGGATAATAATAACAAGAATAAATTTATTCAAAGAAAGACATTTGGCTATCATCAATGCACCCACAGAGGGTAGGAAAAATGGACCCGACTCATATCCAACTTGCCATAAGCATATCAGGATAGGTCAGATTTAGGTTTGAAAAGTTGATCTATTTAATAAACAAATTAGGTTTAGGTTGGTGATTTTTATAATCATCATGCATTAGATCCAATCCGTTTATGATCCAATCTGACCTGAACTAATCAATTGCCACCTTTACTATCAACAAGGACATAATCACATCATAACCATATGATCTATACAACACTATATATTTATACTCTTTTTAATCTCATATATAATATAGCAATCCTAAGAAGAAACAAATGGTTAACATGATTGAAAAATCAAAATCAATATTTCTTTCTTACTTTTCCTACTAACCTTTCTCTTAGTTTTATGTAGATTTGACATTTCACTTGCGAAATCTATTACTATCTGATATGGTCAGTCAACAGAGAGTAGGTTGAAGTACTAGGTGGCCCTACAATCTTGGGCGGCCCTTAAGCTCTGGGCAGCCCCAACCCTGGGCGGCCCCCAGCCCTGGGCGGCCCCCATGCTCTGGGGCGACCCCTAGCCCTGGGCGGCCCTCCAGTTTGGGGCAGCCCCCAAGCCCTGGGCGGCCCTCCAATCTTGAGTGGCCCCCAGCCCTAGGCGGCCCCCAAGCTCTGGGCGGCCCCTAGCCTTGGGCGGCCCTCCAATCTGGAGCGGCCCCCAAGCCCTGGGCGGCCCTCCAGTCTTGGGTGGCGCCCAAGCTCTGGGCGGCCCCCAGCCTAGGCGGCCCCCAAGCTCTGGGTGGCCCTAGCCCTGGGCAGCCCTCCAGTCTGGGCAGCCCCCAAGCCCTGGGCGGCCCCTAGCCCTGGGCGTTCCTCCAGTCTTGGGCGGCCCCCAAGCTCTGGGCGGCCCTTAGCCCTGGGCGGCCCTCTGGTCTTGGGCGGCCCCCAAGCTCTGGGCAGCCCCTAGCCCTAGGCGGCCCCCAAGCTCTGGGCAGCCCCTAGGCCTGGGCGGCCCCTAGCCCTGGGTGGCCCTTCAGTCTTGGGCGGCCCCCAAGCTCTGGGCGGCCCCCAAGCTCTGGGCGGCCCCTAGGCCTGGGCAGCCCTCCATCCTTGGGCGGCCCCCAAGCTCTGTGCGGCCCTAGCCCTAGGCGGCCCCCGAGCTCTGGGTGGCCCTCCAGCCCTAGGTCGCCCCAAAGCTCTGGGCGGCCCCCCCATCCCTGGGCGGCCCTCCAGGCTTGGACAGCCTCTGAGCCCTAGGCGGCCCTCGCCCTCCTAAAAAGACCCTCATGGCTATACACCCAGAGCTCTTAAAGCTGCTTTCATATCAGAAGCACTTAACACGATAAAGTGTCGTGTCTAGAACAAAGCTCGAAATCATCAAACATCATGACGCTTTAAATGACTTGAATAAGACAAGCGCTAGAAAGTCATCATTCATTGAAAAACTCAAGTAAATGAGACACTGATCACCTGTTTTAGAGCCAGATAACTTTTCACAAACTCTGACATTCCCTTGGGAAGACCGAAATCCATCATGAAGATTCCTAGCTTCTGGGGCAAGTTCTTTAACACCTCTGGTATTAGTCATCGAAGAACGACCACGTGGCGCACTTTCATCAGTGCTAAGCTTTTTACTTATGCACTAACTTTACCCAGAAAAGAAAGAAATAAAAAAGAAAAATGACTCGATGTTGATGGCATCATGACAAAGAAAAGAAAAGAATATTTTTAGGACTCAATGGATATAAGAAGGGGAGGATTCATCGAAAAGGGGGGCCTTCTTCTTTCACTGGAGATCTAAAAACCAAAGTTTAAGGCTGTATACTTGATCAACAGCAAGGTTTCAAAAGGAACCCTATTCGTAGGGGGAATTGCGAGGTATTTCTGGTGCTCAAGTATCAACAGATTGGCGCGCCAGGAAGGGGGGCGACGTTGCAGTTTTCATCCTTTAAGCATGAGTACAAGATCTCCGGGGGAGAACCCCTCCAATTGGTCAGGGGGGCATCTTTCACCCTCTGATCATGTTGGAAAGACTCTTTGCTCAACCGAGCTAGCAAGGCCAAGCCCTCCAGTTTCTTCCTCACCACTACCAGCGTCAGCTACTCCCCAGGACCCGTTGGCCACCCTCACACAACAAGTTCAAACTCTTGTTGGGATGGTTCAACAACTGCAGGAGTAGCATTCCAGAGGAGCCCGCAACGGCTCGAACCGCCTCTGCAGCACAGATCGGCTACTCCCGTTAGCTGGCAGTCTACCCGAGGGAGATCCCCTCCAATGAGGCCTCTCCACCCCTGCACCTTAGCTGGGCCTCATCTTCAAGGTTCCCATGGTGGATCACGCTCTCTCACCCGTTCCTCGGGTAGCCCTCCCGCAGGCGGCGGTGGGGAAAGGAGCCTCATACGGAGCACCGCCGGTGGTGTCGTCGATCCTTGTCCTATTCCCCTGAGCCAGCTGGGGGAAATATGACTGATCAGATGGAGAGGCGCCTCGATGAGCAAGACCGAGGCTAGAGGAGCTTAGCCAGAGAATCAACAACCAGCCGGGGTCGGACTACGACACCCGCCCTCCTCTTACTCGGCGAATTATGGAGGAACCCATTCCAAGGAAGTTTCGTTTCCCTCAACTAGACCCTTATGATGGCACTACTGATCCCTTGGATCACCTGGAAAGCTACAAGGCTATTATGCAAGTCCAAGGAGCAACTGATGCCCTCCTGTGTATCGCTTCCCAGCCACTCTCGAAAGGCCGCCCGTGCTTGGTATTCTCATCTGCCTTCATGCAGTATTGATTCCTTCGACAATTAGAAAGATCTTTCCTAGCTCATTTTGATGCTTGTCGAAAGATTCCTCGAGTGGCGGACAGCTTATTCTCTGTGCAGCAGAGGGAGGGGAGTCCTGAAAGACTTTATAACCCGATTCAAGGTGGCGGCTCTGAAAGTCTATCTTCTTGACAATGCTGTGGCTACTCTGGCCTTGAAGCGGGGGCTCCATCCCTCCCGCTTTACTTATTCTCTAGACAAGAGACCTCCTTGTTCTTAAGCTGATCTCCTAAGTCGTGCGCAGAAATACATCTGCGCCGACGAGGCTGATTCATCTCGGAGGGTGCCAAAGGAAGGACTGGTAAGAGGCCGGCCCGCCCGGAGTCGAGCGGGCATCCTCCCAAGAAGTCCGAACCCTTGCACCGTTCGGCTGACCGCCGCAAGAGCTCGCCCCCAGAGAAGATCATCTTACACCCCTCTTGCACCCCGAGCTCATATCCTTATGGAAATTGAAAACGAGCCTTATCTGCGGCGTTCACCTCCGCTGAAGAAAGGCACCGCGCGTGATAGAAGCCGCTATTGCCGTTTCCATAGAGATTATGGCACGACACTGAGGAGTGTCGTAATCTGAAGTAGGCCATTGAGGAGCTCATCCAAAGGGGATATCTTGGGCAGTACATTCAGAAGAAGGAGGCTCCGTTGTACCAGCTTTGATGGGACCCCCTCCGGCTCAGGCCAATATTGATAATGCCCCAACGGAGCGGATGGTGGGTATGATTACCCGTGGAGGAGCATCATCTTCAAAGAGGTCAAGAGGGGAGGGGGAACTAGAAAATGTAATCCCTTTTAAGGGAGATATAGCGGGGGGTAGCGTTGTAAAAGATGATAGCGTCGTTGTTTCTATGACGGTCGCTAAGCACCCTGTAAGGAGGATCTTAATTGATAGCGGAAGCTCCGCCAACGTACTTACTTATGATGCATTTCTTCGAATGGAGTTATCTCCTGACTCACTTCGACCTGTGCTGCTCCTCTAGTCGGCTTCACAGGAGATTCTATACGAGTGGAGGGCGAGATTACCCTACCTGCGATGGCGGGGTCACCGCCGCGCCAGAGCACGGTGATGCTGGATTTCCTGGTGGTCCGAGTAACCTTGGCATACAATGCCATTCTTGGCCAGCCTGGATTGAATATGCTAGATGCAGTTATATCCACTAAACGTCTACTAGTGCAATTCCCTACCAATCAAGGAATTGGCAGATGCATGGGGAGGTGAACTCGGTTAGGCCTTGTTATCATCTAGCTCCCAGTCCTCAGGCGGTTGCAATTCCCCCGGTCACCGAGTCATTCGATCTTAGGGAGACCGAGTGGAGGGGAGAGCCGGCGAGCGTTTGATATCTTACCCCCTAGAAGGTGACTCAACCAAGATCGTGCAAATCGGCGAACTCCTCTCCCCTGAAGCCCAGAGTCAGCTCCTAGCCTTCTTGCGGGCGAATGCGGATATCTTCGCTTGGAAAGTGACGGATATGGTCGGAATCCCCCCGAAGTGATTACTCACCATCTTAACATCAACCCGGGATGTCGGTCGATCCGCCAGAAAAAAAGGAGTTTCGCCCCCGAACGACAGAGAGCCATAGACGAAGAAGTGGATAAATTACTTATGGCCGGTCATATTCGAGAGGCACAATATCCTGACTGGCTAGCCAATGTGGTTATGGTCCGGAAAGCCAGTGGAGGGTGGAGAATCTGCATTGACTATACTGATCTTAACAAGGCCTGTCCCAAGGATAGTTTTCCGTTGCCACGGATCGACCAGCTAGTAGATTCTACCTCCGGCTATGAACTTCTTAGCTTCATGGACGCCTTCTCGGGGTACAACCAAATAAAAATGAACCCCTCGGATGAAGAGCATACTTCTTTTATCATTGAGAAAGGCATCTATTGTTACAAAGTAATGCCCTTTGGATTGAAGAATGCGGGAGCTACCTATCAAAGGCTGATGAATAAAGTTTTCAAAGATCAGCTCGGCCGCAATATGGAAGTGTATGTAGACGATATGCTGACGAAGAGCACCTGTGCTACCAGCCATATTGCTGACCTGCAGGAGACCTTCCATAACCTCCGGCTCCATAGAATAAAGCTTAACCTGCGCAAATGTGCATTTGGGGTTACCGCAGGGAAATTCTTGGGTTTTCTGGTAACCCGGCGGGGAATTGAAGCAAACCCAGAAGATTCAGGCCATCCTTGATATGAGGTGACCAGCCTGTAAGAAGGAGGTACAGCAACTTATCGGGAGGATAGCAGCGTTGAGCCGATTTTTGTCAAGATCAACGGAGAGGTGCTTGCCTTTCTTTAAAGTCCTACGCAAAGTGGACGGTTTTGAATGGACAGAAGACTGTCAGCGGGCTTTTGAAGAGCTTAAGGAATTCTTATCCACGCCCCCCTATTATCTAAACCAGAAGAAGGAGAGAAGCTCTTATTTACCTCGGCTTCTTCGAAAGCCGTCAGCTCCGTTCTGGTGCGTATTGATGACCATGCCATCCAGAAACCTATGTATTATACGAGTAAAGTACTTCATGGCGGAGGAAATGTATTCCAAAATAGAGAAGGTCATCTTTGCCTTGGTTATCTCCGCCCGGCGACTCAGGCCATACTTCCAGGCCCATCCTATAATTGTGCTCACCGACCAGCCTCTCAGAGCCATTTTGTCCCGTCCTGATACTTCTGGCCGATTAGCTAAGTGGGCCATTAAGCTAGGGAGTTTGACCTATCCTTTCAGCCCGAGCAGCTTTGAAATCCCAAGTCCTACCTGACTTCCTAGTGGAATGCACTTGGTCTGAAAAGCATCGAGAAAATTCCCCTCAAATTCTTTTAGATGTCAGCGAGGAGAATGATGAAGCATGGATCCTTCATGTCGATGGGGCCTCTAACTCCCAGGGGAGCGGGGCTGGTCTCATTCTTGCCAGTTCGGAGGGCGTGGTGTTGAGTACGCTCTCCATTTTCTCTTTGAAGCTACCAATAATCAAGCTGAATATGAAGCCTTTTGGCCAGAATTAGACTAGCGCATGGAATGGGAATCAGGCGCCTCCAAACTTTCACCTACTCGCAGCTTATCGCTGCCCAAGTAGCTGGGGAGTACGAGGCTCGAGACCCTGTCATGTCCGGTATCTAAGCAAGGTTAATCTATTAATCCCCTTGCTGGATCACTTTACCATCAGTTACATCCCTAGAGGAGAGAATGCTAGGGCTGATATGTTGGCCCGACTTGCTACATCAGCAGATAGTGCCATGGGCAAAGCTTATATTGAGTATTGGAGATACCTAGCAATGAAGCCGTGGAGGAAACTCTGCCAGTCGTACAGGAAGAAACGTGGATGGACGCCTATATCCAATATTTGAGAGATGGCGCCCTCCAGCCGATCGCGAGGAAGCCAAGCTGCTTAAACGGAGGGCCTCTAAGTTTGTATTGCTAGACAGCCAGCTCTACAGGAAATCCTTTTCCCAGCCTCTTCTCAAATGCGTCGGCCCAGTAGACGCGAATTATATTCTTAGAGAAATTCATGAAGGCATATGCGGGAATCATTCGGGAGGCAGATCTCTGGCACGTAAAGCTCTCCGGCAAGGGTACTATTGGCTGACCATGCAAGAAGACACAACTGAACTAGTAAGAAGATGTGACCAATGTCAGTGGTACGCTTGTATTCAGCGACAGCCGGCTTCCCAGTTGAGTCCACTTTTTGCTCCATGGCCCTTCGCTCAGTGGGGCATGGACATTCTCGGCCCTTTTCCTTCGGCATCAGGACAGCAAAAATTCTTGCTTGTCGCATTGATTATTTCACTAAGTGGGTCGAGGTTGAGGCTCGCCAAGATCACTGAGGCCAAGGTCAAGGCCTTTCTCTGAAATCCATCATTTGTCGATTCGGCATACCTCATACTTTGTCACCGACAATGGCCAACAATTCGACAACGTTGCCTTCAAAACTTTTTGTGCCGATCTTGGCATCACTCATCGATTCGCCTCTGTAGGCCACCCGCAGTCTAATGGAGAGGCCGAGGTCATGAATCGTACGATATTACGAGGATTGAGAACCAGGCTAGATGCATCTAAAGGTAGATGGGTGGAAGAACTCCCGAGTGTACTCTGGGCATACCACACAACTCCCAGGACACCAACAAGAGAGACGCCTTTCAGCCTAGTCTTCGGTTCCGAAGCTGTCATTCCAGTCGAGATCGGCCTTCCGAGTATTCGAGTGGAGTCATACGACGAAGCTGACAACCTCCCTAATTTAAGAGCCAGTCTCAACCTCATTGATGAAGCAAGGGACCGGGCTCAAGTTAAAATGGCGACCTACCGGCAGATAGCGAGATATTATAATACTCGCGTCCGTCCAAAAGGCTTCCGTCAAGGAGACTTGGTCCTTAGAAGAGCTGAAATATCCAAACCAGCGGAAGGAGGCAAATTGTCCCCGAATTGGGAAGGGCCCTACCGAGTCGCAGAAGTCCTTCACCGTGGAGCCTACCAACTTGAAGATTTAAATGGACGACCGATCCCTCGAACCTGGAACGCAGATAATCTCCGGCAATATCATCAGTAATGTAGTGAGTGTATTTAATTCAAGAAATCAATAAATGTACACATTTGGAGATTTTCTGTGTGCAGTTCTTGAAAGGACCTCGGTGGCCCCATGGTCCTAAGGACACCCCCAGGTTGGTATCATTTACCCCTAAGGCGGTTCAAGTCCTGGATTTAGGCGGCCTCGAGTTGAACTCCCGGCCGGTATCTGACTACCCCGAGGCAGTTCTTGAAAGGACCTCGGCGGCCCCACGGTCCTAAGGACACCCCAGGTTGGTATCATTTACCCCTGAGGCGGTTCAAGTCCTGGATTTAGGCGGCCTCGAGTCGAACTCCCGGGCCGGTACCCGATTACCCCGAGGCAGTTCTTGAAAGGACCTCGGCGCCCCACGGTCCTAAGGACACCCCCAGGTTGGTATCATTTACCCCTGAGGCGGTTCAAGTCCTGGATTTAGGCGGCCTTGAGTCGAGCTCCCGGGGTATCCAACTACCCCCGAGGCGGTTCTTGAAAGGACCTCGGCAGCCCCATGGTCCTAAGGACACCCCAGGTTGGTATCATTTACCCCTGAGGCGGTTCAAGTCCTGGATTTAGGTGGCCTCGAGTCGAGCTCCCGGGCCAGTATCCGACTACCCCCGAGGCGGTTCTTGAAAGGACATCGACGGCCCCACGGTCCTAAGGACACCCCCAGGTTGGTATCATTTACCCCTGAGGCGGTTCAAGTCCTGGATTTAGGTGGCCTCGAGTTAAACTCCCGGGCCGGTATCCGACTACCCCGAGGCAGTTCTTGAAAGGACCTCGGTGGCCCCACGGTCCTAAGGACACCCCCATGTTGGTATCATTTACCCCTGAGGCGGTTAAGTCCTGGATTTAGGCGCCTCGAGTCGAACTCCCGGGCCGGTACTCGATTACCCCTGAGGCAGTTCTTGAAAGGACCTTGGTGGCCCCACGGTCCTAAGGACACCCCCAGGTTGGTATCATTTACCCCTGAGGCAGTTCAAGTCCTGGATTTAGGCAGCCTCGAGTCGACTCCCGGGCTGGTATTCGACTACCCCCGAGGCGGTTCTTGAAAGGACCTCGGGCCCCACGGTCCTAAGGACACCCCCAGGTTGGTATCATTTACCCCTGAGGCAGTTCAAGTCCTGGATTTAGGCGGCCTCGAGTCGAGCTCCCGGGCTGGTATCCAACTACCCCCGAGGCGGTTCTTGAAAGGACCTCGGTGGCCCCACGGTCCTAAGGACACCCCAGGTTGGTATCATTTACACTTGAGGTGGTTCAAGTCCTGGATTTAGGCGGCCTCGAGTCGAACTCCTGGGCCGGTATCCGACTACCCCCGAGGCAGTTTTTGAAAGGACCTCGACGGCCCACGGTCCTAAGGACACCCCCAGGTTGGTATCATTTACCCCTGAGGCAGTTCAAGTCCTGTATTTAGGCGGCCTCGAGTCGAACTCCCGGCCGGTACCCGATTACCCTCGAGGCAGTTCTTGAAAGGACCTCGGCGGCCCCACGGTCCTAAGGACACCCCCAGGTTGGTATCATTTACCCCTAAGGCGGTTCAAGTCCTGGATTTAGGCGGCCTCGAGTCGAACTCTCGGGCCGGTATCCAACTACCCCGAGGCAGTTCTTGAAAGGACCTCGGCGGCCCCACGGTCCTAAGGACACCCCAAATTGGTATCATTTACCCCCGAGGTGGTTCAAGTCTAGGATCTAAAGCGAGCTCAGGTTAGATTCCTAAAGCTAAACAACCTTACACCTTAGGCTACCCTCATTGTCGGAATCATGGGACCTACATTCCAAGATAAGGTGCCTACGAAAACCCTGAAATTCGAACCTAACGTCGACGTACGGGGTAAGCCTTAAGAGGCCAGGGAATCGATGATCCCCTCCCTTCTTCTGTGCAATAATTAAAATTCGGTGGGCGATCGATTGAGATATCAAACGAAAGGGAAAATTGACATTCATTCATTAAAAAGTCAAACCAGCATAAAACCGTATAAAGTATCATTTATAAGCCAACATTAACCAGCCTACAAAAGAAGTCCGCTAAAGACAAAATCAAAGACGAAAAAAGAATCAAATTCGGCTGCACTCCTACTGATTTCCAGAGCGCCATCTCCTGCGGTCGGCCCGGCAATCGGCTCTTCAATCGCAATTGATTCAGTGGCGGGTCGTCAACTATCGTCGGTCTATCGGCCGCATCTTCGACCTCAGCTTCAGAGGTTTCTTCATCATCTGCAAGTTGGAAGCACTCGAGGTTTTTTAGCTTGAAGTGCGAGATAACCTCCTTTTGCACCTTTCAAAACCCTAGACGAAGGCATCCATGACGGCCTCGCGAAACTCAAAGCAAAGTCAAGGGAATTCTTATATTCTTTGATGGCCTCCTGAGCCTGAGCTTCGGTCGCGGCCACCCTCTCTTGAGCCTTCGTCTCCGCCACCACCATTCTATCCAAAGCTTCTTTTGTCTCCTTCTCGGCCAGGACTAGTTTCTCTGCAGCTGCATCGCGGGCCGCGGCCTCTGCATTTCGGCCCAGTTCTCGGTGTGTTCTAGCTTGAGAACAGCCTCTTTCAATTTCTCCTCAGTTGGCAACAGCCTTGCCATGACTCAGACAGTTTAGCGTCCAGGGTCTACAACTCCTTCTCGGCCCTCTCCCGCCATGCACGATTATCCTCCTGGGCAGCCTAAAGGTCATTTAATGCCTTCAATTCCTGGGCCTTTGCTTCCAACAGTTCCTTGTTAGAGCCCTCGTTATGGGACTTGGCATTGATCAGATCCTCTCGAAGCACAAAAAGGTCGTTGGACATCTGCACTAGAAAGTTGGTGGACATAAGAATTCTGTACTTATAAAAAAGAGAAAAAGAGGAAGATCGTGACTGATAAACGCATAAATAATTATCACAAAACCTATTAATTAATAAATCAATGTACCTATTATTATTAATATTTTAATATTTTATATAATATTTTAAGTAAAACCTTATCAATTTGAAGAGCTCGATTTTAGGAATTTAATGATGCAAACGGCTCGAATCGGACTTAAAACGAGCTCAGAATTAATTTTATAAGGATTTTAAAGCAAAGTCAGCAAACCCAGTGCCGACTTCATCGTCTTCTCAACAGTTTCAGCCGATTCTTTCTCCTATTCAAATTTAATCTTTCTCTCCACCAATTACGGAATAAATTGGATAGGAAGTTAGCAAATTGGAAGAATTAAACTCATATGGAAGGAATTTTGATTTTATTCCCGATTTCTCTGGGATTTCTTCGCAACCGCTCCGCGTCTCTGCATCCGATATGGCAATAGAATCCCGTTCTTCTCCGCGTCTGGGCCGCATCTTCACCGCGTTTGGGCTTCTACAAATAGCAGCAGAGGGAGGAGGGTGTACGGGGAAGCCGTCCGTGTTCTTCCTGGAGCGTCCTTGTTCGTGGCTTGGATAAAACATTCGTGGAGAGAGCTCTGTTCCTAGGCGCTGCATCCGTGAGTTCTTTCCATGGAGGTTGCTGTTCTTAGGAGTTCCATTGCTCTGGCGTGAAAGCTATGTTCGTGCCGCTTGGATAGAGGAAGAACAAAGGGCCCGGTTCATGTCTTCAACCCGGTTCAGCTTGTCTCTGTTTAGTACAGGAATTTATTATAATCTGTTGCCTTCTTAATGTCATAACTTTTTAATTAATATGAAATAAAGTTTCTATTCATGTTAAATTGTTATTAAATTTATTTAAGTGAAAATAATTTAGACTGATTTATTCTTAAAAGGGATGGGCTGTGATCTACGGGTACGAGCCGTGTCTAATAGATAAACCATATCTTATTATTTTGCACTACTAATTATCTACTTAGTTATCTATTTAGTTAAATTTATAAATTTATTTCAAGATAATCGCTAAAGTCCCTGTAGAATCGATCCCTTACTCTCGCTATTCTAATAGTGAAATTAAGGTGTTTTAATCGTTGCGCTACGACACGCATCAGATTTTTGGCACCGTTGCCGGGGACTTAAGTGTGTTATTTTAAAAAAAATTAAAAATTTAAAAAAATTAATTAAAAAAATTAAAAATTAAAAAATTATTTATTTTATTTATTTTTTAATGCTTAGATTGACTTAGGTGGATTTATTTTCTACAAAACTAAAAATTCTTTCATTGTCATCTCATAATTTATTAGGAAATTAGAAACCTAATCACAAAAATCTAAAAAAAATAAATAAATAATTAGATTAATTTTGTTTGATAATTTTAAGAGTTGAACATCTGTTTGTTGCATAGCATTATCAAAATTAACTTTAAGGGTACAAACCCCTAATCAAGATAAGGTGGGGATTTCATCACCCTTCCTTAGCCCACAAACCACATCCTTCATTCTATATTAACCCAAACCTTTAACTCTAAAATTAATTAGACATCAGCTCCTAAGGACTTCGAGCTCAATAGGACAAGGCGGTCTTGAAAGTTAGAAGCTGTCTAGATCTAGGGTAAACCTAGAATAGAGAGTCTAATCTTTGCTAACTTGATTGCTAAGAATTATTAAACCCTAATTAAATTATTCATTCCTCTTAGTTCTAGGAATTTTTAGGGTATTTTCTTTAGAATCTCCCTTTTTTTTTCTATTAAAATAATAATAATAATAATAATAATAAATAAAAACTAAATTATTGTTTGCTTTAGAGTCATTGGTAGGGTGTATGCTTGGTCGCCGATCGTTGCAACCCAACCTTATACCCTTAAATCCTGAGATAGAAAGAACTATTAGAGCAAACAGACTCAGAATTATGGATCCTAATAACGAAAATAATCAACCACGATAGTTAAAAGAGTATTTCACTCCTTCAAGGTATACCTACTCTCCCTGCATTCAAGTGCCTCCAGTAGAGGCTGTCCAATATGAAATTAAGTTAAGTATAATCCAAATGTTACCATCTTTCTATGGACTTACAAATGAGGATCCCTACAAACACTTAGATGAATTCTTGGAAATTTGCTCAACTTCAAGATTCAAAATTTCTCTGATGATGCACTTAGGCTTAAGCTATTCCCTTTTTTCCTAAAAGATAAAGCCAAGTATTGGTTAAATTCACTGGACACTGTTATAATCTCAACTTGGATCATCTTCAGAGAGATTTTCTTAAGAAATATTTTCCTATAGGAAAAATGAATCAAATTAGAAAAGCCATAACAAGTTTTTCCCAGATAGATGGAGAAATGTTCCATGAGACATGGGAGAGATTTAAAGAACTGATTAGAAAATGTCCACATCATGCTATACCCAAATGGCAACTGGTTCAATGCTTTTATGATGGATTATCAGAAAAGCATAGGCAAATGGTTGATGCTTCATGTGGTGGGACATTTATGTTAAAAAATGAACATGAAGCTTGGCAACTCTTTGAGACATTGAGTAAGAATTCATTACATCACATGTCAGTTGCTTGTCGAGACCCTCCCATAGGACCTAAAAGAGGTGGAATATATGAAATAGGTCATTCTACATATATCTATACTAAGGTAGATGAATTATCCCATAAACTTGACCGAATTCTACAAGTTGGGAACATCTCTTCCCCATCTACTCAATTACATGAGGTCTGCATAATTTGTTCGAGTCCAACCCATTCTATAGGTGAATGTCAGCTGCATACCAATTTTCTGAACTTGTTCAAGAGCAAGCCCACCAAGCCCAAACCCGATTAGCTCCTAGAACAGGAAATGATCCATTTGCAAATACTTACAATCCTGGCTAGCGAAATCACCCAAATTTTCTTGGAAACCTCAACCTGTAGCCAATTCATCGATCAGACCTAATTATCAAGAAACCAATTTTAGAAGCATGCCATATTCACAATACCCAAACATCCCACAACCTCCACCGAATAATCATCCTACTTTTGAAGATAAAGTGTTACAAGCATTGAAAGGGCTAGAAATGAATACCCAAATTCTTCACTCCCACACACAGTCTATTGCAAAACTAGAAACCCAGATAGGTCAATTGGCCACAGCATTCAGTAGAAGGGAGGAGGGTAAGTTACCTAGTCAGCCTATCGATAACCCGAAAGGACAATTCATGGCTGAAGGTTCCAATAGTCCTAACAAATTCCCAGAACATGCTAAATCAGTCATGACTCTCAGAAGTGAAAAACATTGAACCCACCTGAACCATCCCAGAAATTAGAAGTGGCTAAACCAGAAAAGAGAAGAAATGAAGAAGAAAATGAATTCAATGATCAAGCAATCATACCTAAAGCCCCATTCCCTAGTACTTTAGAATCTCCTTTGCCTTCAGATAAGAAGAATATAAAGATGAATGAGATGCTTGAGTTATTTAAGCAAGTCCAAATAAACTTACCTCTCCTTGATGCTATCAAGCAAGTTCCGGCTTATGCCAAATTTTTGAAGGATCTATGCACACAAAAACGGAAAGCAAAGTCACAAATACCAAAAAAGATCATTTGACTGAGCAAGTCAGCTCAGTTGTTCAGCAAATAACCCCACCCAAACTAAAAGATCCTGGTACCCCGATTATATCGTGTGTCATAGGAAACTTCACAATCAAGAAAGCATTATTAGATTTGGGTGCGAGTGTAAACCTTCTCCCAAGTTCAGTGTATGAGTTATTTGGATTTGGAGAATTAAAACCCACTACAGTAACACTACAATTGGCAGATAGATCAATCAAAGAACCTCATGGAATATTGAAAGATGTATTAGTAAAGGTGGATGAATTCTTTTCCTGTTGACTTCCTTGTGTTAGATATGGAATCTAGCGGTAATCCTAACCAAATTCCCATCATCCTTGGATGACCTTTTCTAGCTACGCTAATGCATGTATAAATTGTAGAATAGGTATTATGGATGTATCTTTTGGAAACAAGAAGATGAGATTAAATATTTTTAATGCTTCCCAAGACCACCTGTGTATGATTTAAAGTAAACATGATAGAAGAAGTAGTAGATAAGAAATTCCAAAGTTTAATTGATTCGGATCCTTTACAAACATGTCTTACACATTTTGGAATAGATGACTTTGATATTGATGAGTATACCAAAGAGATAAACATGTTATTAGAACCACCTAAGTTCGACACCATCCCTCCTTGGACTATAAAATATGAACCACTTCCAACTAAACCAAACCCTTTAATACCATCCTTGGAAGAACCACCCCAACTAGAATTGAAACCTCTTCCAGATGACTTAAAATATTCATTCCTTGGACCCAATGATACCCTTCCAGTAATCATTGCATCTACCCTAACCTTTGAGCAGAAAGATAAATTGGTAGATGTACTTAAAGAACATAAAGAGGCAATTGGATGGACAATAGCTGATCTTACGGGAATTGACCCTTCCGTTTGCATGCACCACATTCATAGTGAAATTGAAGCCAAACCACATAGAGACATGCAACGAAGGCTAAATCCAAACATGAGGGATGTTGTTAAGAAAGAAGTAGTAAAATGGCTTGATGCTGGTATCATTTATCCAATTTCAGATAGCCAATGGGTCAGTCCAATCCAAGTAGTACCTAAAAAATCGGGTATTACCGTGATTAAAAATGAAAGGGGCGAATCAATTCCTACTCGCACATCAACTAGTTGGAGAGTGTGTATAGATTATCGAAAGTTGAATGCCGTGACTAGGAAAGACCACTTTTCTTTGCCTTTTATCGATCAAATTCTAGAACGGCTAGCGGGACAAAGTTTATTTTGTTTCTTAGATGGATATTCAGGATACAATCAAGTCCCAGTATTTCCTGCAGATCAAGAAAAGATCACCTTCACCTGTCCCTTTGGAACATTTTTCTTTAGACGTATGCCATTTGGTCTTTGTAATGCACCGGCCACTTTTCAACGATGTATGTTGGCCATATTTTCTGATATGATTGGTCAATTTTTGGAAGTATTTATGGATGATTTTTTTAGTCTTTGGTGCATCATTTGATAGCTGCCTCGAGAACTTGACTAAGGTACTGAAACGATGTATGAAATGAATTTAGTCCTAAGTTGGGAGAAGAGCCATTTTATGGTTCGTGAGGGAATTGTGCTTGGACACATTGTTTCAGAGCGAGGTATTGAGGTTGATAAAGCCAAGGTTGAATTGATCTCAAATCTACCACCCCAACTCAGTTAAACAAGTATGATCTTTCCTTGGTCATGCTGGTTTTTATAGACGCTTCATTAAAGATTTCAGTAAAATTTCTCGACCATTGTGTAATTTGTTGACTAAAGATAGTTCTTTTAATTTTGATGAAGATTGTCTAACAGCCTATAACATCCTTCGAACTGCTTTGACCACTGCACCAATTATCAAGCCCCTAGATTGGATCATACCTTTTCAAATCATATGTGATGCTTCTGATTATGCTGTAGGGGCAGTTCTAGGACAGAAACTCAATCGAGAACCTCATGTAATTTATTATGCTAGCAAAACTCTTTCAGATGCACAAATGAACTATACTACCACTGAAAAAGAATTACTAGCAGTTGTGTTTGCCCTAGAAAAGTTTAGATCATATCTGTTAGGATCTAAGGTTTTAGTTTATTCAGATCATGCAGCATTGAGGTATCTTATATCAAAAAAGGATACAAAACCTAGACTGATTAGATGGATCCTTCTACTATAAGAATTTGATCTAGAAATCTTAGATAAGAAGGGTTCTGAAAATATGGTAGCAGATCATATCTCTAGGATCTCAGTGGAATACAATAAAGAAATAATCAGAGATAAGTTCCCTGATGAGCAATTGTTCTTAATTTCCATAGCGGTCTTTCCTAGTTTGCCCACATTGTGAATTATTTGGCAACAGGAAAAGTACCTTCCCATTGGACAAAACAAGAAAAAGATAGATTTTTCTCACAAATCAAATATTACTTTGGGAAGACCCTGAATTATTTAAGTACTGTTCAGATCAGGTGATTAGGCGATGTGTCCCAGAGAGTGAATTCAAAAGTATACTTAACTTCTGTCATTCTCTTTCCTGTGGAGGACATTTTAGTGGAAAGAAAACTGCAGCAAAGGTACTGCAAAGTGGGTTTTATTGGCCAACTCTTTTTAAAGATGCACATGAATTTGGTCGTAATTGTCTCCAATGTCAACAACAGGAAATATTTCTCGAAAAGACATGATGCCCCTAAACCCTATCTTGGTTGTAGAAATTTTTGATGTATGGGGTATTGATTTTATGGGCCCATTTCCTTCCTCTTTTGGATTTGAATACATTCTAGTGGCAGTTGATTATGTGTCAAAATGGATTGAAGCCATGGCAACTCGAACCAATGACCATAAAGTTGTAATCAAGTTTGTTCAGCATAATATCCTTAGTCGTTTTGGATGCCCAAGGGCTATAATTAGTGATGGGGGTACACATTTCACGAATAGACACTTGAAGGATTAATGAACAAATATGGAATTACTCATAAGGTAGCTACACCTTATCATCCCCAAACTAGTGGCCAAGTTGAAATATCAAATAGAGAATTAAACATATCCTTGAGAAAATAGTGAGACCTGATAGGAAAGATTGGTCAGAACGTTTGGATGATGCATTATGGGCTTATCGTACTGCATTTAAAACTCCCATAGGAATGTCTCCTTACAGGCTCGTATTTGGAAAGGCCTGTCATTTACCTGTAGAATTAGAACATCGTGCATTTTGGGCCATCAAGCAATTTAATTATGATATGAAAAATGCAGGTGTCAATAGGAAACTTCAATTGAATGAGTTAGAAGAGCTACGAAATGATGCATATGAAAGCTCAAAAATTTATAAAGAACGAACCAAAGCATATCATGACAAATTTATTAGTAGAAAAACTTTTGAACCAAATCAAAAAGTATGGCTTTACAATTCAAGATTACATCTTTTCCCTGAAAACTTCGTTCACGATGGAATGGACCTTTTATAGTAACTCAAGTATTTCCCCATGGAGCTGTAGAGCTTAAAGACCCCAAGCAGGGAAATACATTCAAAGTAAATGGCCAACGTTTGAAACCATATATAGAAGAAATTAATGATGGAGAAATTGTTGAATCAATTGATCTTGTGAACCCAACATTATCATAATAAGTAGCACAGTCTGGCTGAAGACTTTAAACTTAGCGCTCTTGGGAGGCAACCCAGTTTATTAGTTATTTTTAACTTTCTGTTCTTTTAGTATGTTCTTTTAGTATGACCAGAGAAGAGCAACAGAAGCAGATTGAAAGAAGATGGCAACAATGAAACGTCCAACCTTCAAATACTCTACCAGGTAGTATCTTTCCTTGAAATTAATTTTTCTTCCATTAGGGACAATGGAAATTAAGTTGGGGGAGGAAAAAGAATAAGTAAATCCTCGAGTAAAACTATAATCAGATGTGTACCAAATTCTGTCTCGATTTGAAGTTAATCAAGCAGTCTATTAATGATTAATGGTTAGATTATTTTTGAGATACTGAGGAATAAATTATTAAGAAAACCTAATAAAAGGTAGGGTTTAGCCCAGAAAAATTTTTAGAATAATTTCAGACCCTCCTGACCACTGATCTTAATAGTACAATCTACTTAATAAGGGTATGGGTGAAAATGTTATTCAAAAAAAAAAAAAAAAAAAAAAAAATCTCTCTTAAAGTTAATAAATTAGGTTCTTAACATCTTTCACTGAGTAACCGGGCCCCGTCACCTAAGAAAGTGATGTTGTTCGCGTAAAAAGGTGGGAATGTAAAAGAACCTAAGAAGAGTCAGTCCTACCTAAAGCCTTTTTGACTCGAGTCAGTAAGTCCGAGGGGTGTTTTACACCTAATGCCCTAAAACCAATTGGTTTGGGAGCCATTGGCCTAAAGCTCGCTACAAGGGTTAATTAGAAAGCAAGGGGTTAGGACATTGCACTGACTTTACACATAAATAAATAAATAAAAAGGAACCAAATTACAAAAGACATTACACCCAACCCAAATTAAGTTAGAAGACTTAATTAGAGAAGTGGAAAGTTGGTGAAGGAAGACTTCTATAAATTCTTATGGACTACACTTTATCACTAAATGGGTAAACTTAATAATCCAATGAAGTACCTCCCTTATGATCTAACCAAAAATTTTTAAGAAGAACTGTAAGATAACTATCAATTCTTGGACTAGCTTGGTACATATTTCTAAATTTCTTATTTGCTCGAGGACGAGTAAGATTCAAGTTGGGGGAGTGATAAACGCATAAATAATTATCATAAACCTATTAATTAATAATTTAATGTACCTATTATTATTTAATATTTTAATATTTTATATAATATTTTAGTAAAACCTTATCAATTTAAAGAGCTTGATTTTAGGAATTTAATGATGCAAACGGCACTCAAATCGGACTTAAAACGAGCTCAGAATTAATTTTATAAGGATTAGCATGAATTTTAAAGCAAGTCGGCAAACCCAGTGCCGACTTCATCGTCTTCTCAGCAGAAATCTATTTTTTCAGCCGATTCTTTCTCCTATCAAATTTAATCTTTCTCCACCAATTACGGAATAAATTGGATAGGAAGTTAGCAAATTGGAAAAATTAAACTCATATGGAAGGAATTTTGATTTTATTCCCGATTTCTCTGGGATTTCTTCGCAACTCACTACAATAAAATACTGAAATAGCGATGCAAATTTAGCGACGCATCATTGCGTCGCTAAATGCGACCTCTTTGCGACGCCTTTATGACAATAAAATATTGCGACGCATTAGCGACTCAATAGCGACTCAATTAACCAAAAAATCAAAAAAAAATTAAATTTTTAATATTGCGACGCAAATGTTGTGTCGCAATATTTTTAAATTAATTTTTTATGAAATATAAATATCAATAAAAATATTGCGACGTAAAAATTGTGTCGCAATGTTTTAACAGAATTAAATATTTTAAATAGCGACGCATTAGCGATGCAATAAAATAGATAATTAGAAAATTATTTTTAATTTAGCGACGCACCAATTGCGTCGCAAATAATTGAAATGAAATTAAATTTTATAAAATCTAATTATTGAAAAAAAATATTATGACGCATCACAGTGCGTCACAATGTTTTTAAAAGAATTAAATATATTAAATAGCGACGCATTAGCGACGCAATAAATTAGAAAATAAGAAAAATTATTTTTAATTTAGCGATGGAACAAATGCGTCGCAAATAATTTAAATAAAATTATATTTTTAAAGTATAAATAGTTTACAAAATATTGCGACGCATAACAGTGCATCGCAATGTTTTAAAAGAATTAAATATTTTAAATAGCGATGCCTTAGCGACGCAATAAAATTGGAAAATAGAAAATTATTTTTAATTTAGTGACGTAACAATTGTATCGCAAATAATTTAAATGGAATTATATTTTTATAGTATTAATATTTTAAAAAATATTGCGACGCCAACCAGTGCGTCGCAATTTGAAAAGAATTAAATATTTTAAATAGCGACGCCTTAGCAACGCAATAAAATTAGAAAATAAAAAAATTATTTTTAATTTAGCGACGCAACAATTGCATCACAAATAATTTAATGAAATTATATTTTTTACAGTATTAATATTTTAAAAATATTGTGACGCCAACCAGTGCATCGCAATATTTTGAAAAGAATTAAATATTTTAAATAGCGACGTCTTAGCGACGCAATAAACTAGAAAAATAAAAAAATTATTTTTAATTTAGCGATGAAACAATTGCATCATAAATAATTTAAATGGAATTATATTTTTTACAGTACTAATATTTAAAAAATATTGCGATGCCACCCAGTGCGTCGTAATATTTTGGAAAAAATTAAATATTTTAAATAGCGACACATTAGCGACGCAATAAACCAGAAAATAAATTAAAATTATTTTTAATTTAGCGACGCAATAACTGCGTCGCAATTATTTTAAATAAAATTAAATTTATAAATTATAAATATGAGAAAAAATAATTACGACGTAACACAGTGAGTTGCAATGTTTTTAAAAATTAATTATGTTAAATAGCGACGCATTAGCGATGTAATAAGCAAAAATATTAATTAGGAAAATTATGTTTTAATATAACGACGTACTTGTTGCATCGTAATTATTAGAATTAAAGTTAATTTTTTATATATTATAATTATCATATTAAAAAAATACGATGCACCCTTTGCATCGTTATATATTTAAAAAAATTAATTATGTTAAATAGCGATCGGTCCAAAATCGATCGTGACCGATCAGATAAGGGCTTGGATCGATCGCAACCCTCGGATCATCGCCGATCGGACCGGTCGCCATATTTCGAGATCGATCGTGGCCGATCGGGATCAGGGCTTGGATCGATCGCAACCGTTGGATCGTCGCCGATCTCGGACGGATCGCCATGGTTCGAGATCGGTCGTGGACGATCGGGATCAGGGCTTGGATCGATCGCAACCGTCGTATCTTTGCCGATCAGACCGATTGCCGCGGTCCGAGATCGGTCATGGACGATCGGGATCAGGGCTTGGATCGATCGCAACCGTTGGATCTTTGCCGATCGGATCGATTGCCACGGTCCGCGATCGGTCATCGCCGATCGGGATCAGGGCTTGGATCGATCGCAACCGTTGGATCGTCATCGATCTTGGATGGATCGCTACGATCCGAGATCGGTCGTGGCCGATCGGGATCAGGGCTTGGATCGATCGCAACCGTCGGATCGTCACCGATCTTGGACGGATTGCAACTGTCCGAGATAGGTCGTGGCCGATCGGGATTAGGGCTTGGATCGATCGCAACCATCGGATCTTTGCCGATCGGACCGATTGCCACGGTTCGCGATCGGTCGTCGCCGATCGGAATCAGGGCTTGGATCGATCGCAACAGTCAGATCATCGCCGATCGGACGGATTGCCACGGTCCGAGATCGGTCATGGTCGATCAGAATCAGGGCTTGGATCGATCGCAACCGTTGGATCGTCGCCGATCTTGGACGGATCGCCACGGTCCGAGATCGATCGTGGACGATCGGGATCAGGGCTTGGATTGATCGCAACCGTCGGATCTTTGCCGATCGGACTGATTGCCGCAGTTCACGATCGGTCATCGCCGATCGGGATCAGGGCTTGGATTGATCGCAACCGTTGGATCGTCGCCGATCTCGGACGGATCGCCATGGTCCAAGATCGGTCGTGGCCGATCGGGATCAGGGCTTGGATCGATCGCAACCGTCGAATCGTCGCCGATCTCGGACGGATTGCAACTGTCCGAGATAGGTCATCGATCGGGATCAAGGCTTGGATCGATCGCAACCGTCGGATCTTTGCCGATCGGACCGATTGCCGCGGTCCGCGATCGGTCGTCGCCGATCGGAATCAGGGCTTGGATCGATCGCAACAGTCGGATCGTCATGGTCCGAGATGGCAACAGAAGCCCATTCTTCTCCGCATCTGGGCTGCGTCTTCACCGCATCTGGGCTTCTACAAATAGCAGCAGAGGGAGGAGGGTGTACGGGGAAGCCGTCCGTGTTCTTCCTGGAGCGTCCTCTCTTCGTGGCTTGGAGAAAACGTTCGTGGAGAGAGCTCTGTTCCTAGGCGCTGCATTAGTGAGTTCTTTCTGTGGAGGTTGCTGTTCCCAGGAGTTCCATTGCTCTATTCCCAGAAGACGTGGCGTGAAAGCTATGTTCGTGCCGCTTGGAGACAGAGGAAGAACAAAGGGCCCGATTCATGTCTTCAACCAGATTCAGCTTGTCTCTTGTTTAGTACAAGAATTTATATATGTTGCCTTCTTAATGTCATAACTTTTTAATTAATATGAAATAAAGTTTCTATTCGTATTAAATTCTATTTAAGTGAAAATAATTTAGACTGATTTATTCTTAAAAGGGACGGGCCGTGATCTATGGGTACGAGCCATGCTCTAATAAGATAAACTATATCTTATTATTTTGCACTACTAATTATCTATTTAGTTATCTATTTAGTTAAATTTATAAATTTATTTCAAGATAATCGCTAAAGTCCCTGTGGAATCGATCCCTTACTCTCGCTATTTTAATAGTGAAATTAAGGTGTTTTAATTGTTGCGCTACGACACATCAGTGACCCTACATGGAGCGCGGCTATAAAAATTGTATCGAAGGACTCCTCCAATGGCAAGCCCCTCATTTTGGCCTGAAATTTGGGCAGGATAGCAAGTTTGAGAACCATTTCTGACAAATGGCTCTTATATGAAGCACCTCGGCTAGGCACCCTGAGGATTGGGATGGACTCCTTGAGACGTCCGAGGGAGCAGAGGCACCTACCCCTTTTGGTGATTGCGGGCCCAGCGGGGAAGTCTCGACGAGCTCTTTACTCATGGATGGCCCCCCAGTATCTCTGACGGGAGAGGAGACAGCAACCGGTGGACTTGCCTGGGGAGGACCCCCGATCGGTATCCTAGCGGGAGGGTTTCCCTCTCCCTCGCCCTCCTCCACTAGTATTGCCTCGGGGAGAGCTGTCAAGGGTTGGGTCGGGCAACCCGGCTCTCTTCGATAGGGCCTCTTAGGCCCAGCCCCCGTGGTGCCATGGGCGCTTCCCTCTCTCTTCCGGAGGCCCGTTATTATCGAATACTGGGAAAATTTCATTGCTGCAGAGCAGGGAACCCAAGATTAATTAAAAAAGCGCCCAAGGTATGCCAAATGTGAGAAGAAAGTGTATACTAAAACACATACTCACATGTATATTCAAATACAAAACGTCCAAGTGAAAAAGAAAGAGAAGAAATAATAATAATAATAATAATAATAATAATAATAATAATAATAATAATCTCTTTAAGGCTCACCGGGCACTGTGGGCAGCGACACCGGCATGAATACGATCCTCGGAGGTTATCCTCCGATAACAGTTCCTTACTAGGAGGAACGATGGTGGACACCAAAACTTTAAATAGTTCCTGATCTCTCTCTTCAATGTTTGAGTTCTTATTAGAACTAGTATCAGGAACGCCCCAGTTTGTGTCCACCCCCTCTAGATGTGCATAAAAGAACCGGGACTTCCACCCTTTGATCTAGGAAGGGAGATTAAGCCTAAGGACTCTCTTAGGCCTAGACACAAAACTCCACCACCCATCCCTTATAGGATTTCGGATCCTATACAAAGCCCTAAACAAGGATAGCCGGGCAGAAGCCCCGTGGAAATGACAAAGTACCAAAAATGAAAAGATGATGTGGACGGAATTAGGGGTAAGCTGTGAAGGAGTAAGGCGGTATCTATTCAACAAATTTATAAAAAAGGGATGCAAAGGCAGCCATAGACCACACTGAAAGAATTCTTCATACAACGCTACCTTCCCCGGTTGCATAGAGGTAACCCTATCTTTGGGGAGGGTGGTAGAAAGTTGAATGTTATTTGGAACCCCAAACCGAGCCCTAAGATTCCTAAGGTCTTGAGAGGTTGTGACCGAGGCAATCTCCATTGGACCAGCTGATTTGGGGGTAACTACCGGAAATGCTACCTCATGACTAGTGGATGAAGAAGAAACCCTAGGGGATCGAGGTGACGATCTGGACAGTGGTCGCGAGGCTGGTTGATCCCCGCGGATGATCACACCTCCGAGAGCTTGGCGACGCGCTTGGGTGATCTCTTCATGGGAGGGTTCGATCATCGGACCTTTGCCTTTCCTATCTTGGTTGGGATCCATGGAGAAGAAAAAGAGAGAGAGGAGTAGGCTAATCTGAACTCGGAGAAGTGAAGACGCAGAAGGAGCAACGAAAATAAAAAGCAGAAAGGCCGAAAGGACGAGCCCTTTTCAATATATTTTGAATATAACACCTCGAGTGCCAAAAGCCACACGGCGATGCCTGAGTGGGACCGGGCAGGTGAAAAGATGCTATCCTCCTAGGGATATGCACCCTCTTTTTTGAAACGTCACCTATCGGATATAAAAATTAAACTGAAACTTTTCTGCCCCTCCCCCTTTGGCAAGTGCTGTGCGCCTAAGCACAGGGATAGGGGCGAGGGGGCATATGATGTGGTCAGTCAACAGAGAGTAGGTTGAAGTACTGAGTGGCCCTCCAGTCTTGGGCGGCCCCCAGCCCTAGGTGGCCCCCAGCCCTGGGCAGCCCCCAACCCTAGGTGGCCCCTAGCCCTGGGCGGTCCTCCAGTCTGGGACGGCCCCAAGCCCTGGGCGGTCCTCCAGTCTGGGGCGGCCCCCAAGCCCTAGGCAGCACTCCAGTCTTGGGCGGCCCTCAAGCTCTGGGCAGCCCCCAGCCCTAGGCGGCCCCCAAGCTCTGTGCGGCCCCTAGCCCTGGGTGGCCCTCAAGTCTGGGGTAGCCCCCAAGCCTTGGGCGGCCCTCTAGTCTTGGGCGGCACCCAAGCTCTGGGCGGCCCCCTGCCCTAGGCAGCCCCCAAGCTCTGGGCGGCCCCTGGCCCTGGGCGGCCCTCCAGTCTGGGCGGTCCCCAAGCCCTGGGCGGCCCCTAGCCCTGGGCGGCCCTCTAGTCTTGGGTGGCCCCCAAGCTCTGGGCGGCCCCCAAACTCTAGTCTGGGGCAGCCCCCAAGCCTTGGGCGGCCCTTCAGTCTTGGGCAGCACCCAAGCTCTGGACGGCCCCCAGCCCTAGGCAGCCCCCAAGCTATGGGCGGCCCCTAGCCCTGGGCGGCCTCCAGTCTGGGCAGCCCCCAAGCCCTGGGCGGCCCCTAGCCCTGGGCGGCCCTCCAGTCTTGGGCGGCCCTCCAGTCTTGGGCGGCCCCCAAGCTCTGGGTGGCCCCCAGCCCTAGGCGGCCCCAAGCTCTGGACGGCCCCTAGCCTTGGGCGGCTTTCTGGTCTTGGGCAGCCCCCAAGCTCTGGGCAGCCCCCAGCCCTAGGCGGCCCCCAAGCTCTGGGCGGCCCCCAGCCCTAGGCGGCCCCCAAGCTCTGTGCGGCCCTAGCCCTAGGCGGCCCCCGAGCTCTGGGTGACCCTCCAGCTCTGGGCGGCCCCCAAGCTCTGGGCGGCCCCCCCATCCCTAGGCGGCCCTTCAGGCTTGGACGGCCTCTGAGCCCTAGGCAGCCCTCGGCCCTCCTAAAAAGACCCTCATTGCTATACACCCAGAGCTCTTAAAGCTACTTTCATATCAGAAGCACTTAACAAGACAAATTGTCGTATCCAGAACAAAGCTCGAAAATTGTCAAACATCATGATGCTTTAAATGACTTGAATAAGACAAGCGCTAGAAAGTCACCATTCATCGAAAAACTCAAGTAAAGGAGACACTGATCACCTATTTTAGAGCCAGATAACTTTCCACAAACTCTGACATTCCCTTAGGAAGACCGAAATCCATCATGAAGATTCCTAGCTTCTGGAGCAAGTTTTTTAACACCTTTGGTGTTAGTCATCGAAGAACGACCACGTGGCGCACTTTCATCCGTGGCTAAGCTTTTTACTTATGCACTAACTTTACCCGGAAAAGAAAGAAAATAAAAAAGAAAAATGACTCGATGCTGACGGCATCATAATAAAGAAAAGAAAAGAATATTTTTAGGACTCAATGGATATAAGAAGGGGGATTCATCGAAAAGGGGGCCTTCTTCTTTCACTGGAGATCTAAAAACCAAAGTTTAAGGCTGTATACTTGATCAACAGCAAGGTTTCAAAGGAACCCTATTCGTAGGGGAAATTGCGAGGTCTTTATGGTGCTCAAGTATCAACACTATCAGTAACAGATCATTAATGGAAACTTGTTAGAGTTTCTTGAATCAATCATAAATAATTCATAAACTAGTAGTTGGTATGTAAATAAATTTTGAATAGTAAAATAGTTCTTGATTACTTTTGTTGCTAAATAAAGTTCAAAGAATTATTTTGTCAAGAAAACATCAAATATAGATTAAGAATTTGAAGAATATCATTTCCATATTGTGGATATATATTTTGTTTATTTTTAATTGAGTGCTAAGAAATTCTTGGTGAATTGGTTTGGTATTATTAATCTCCTAAAGGGGAGTTTAAGTGTTTAGTTTGCATTTGGTCACAATAGAGAACAGCTACACCTAGAATATGTAGGGATTATGCAAAAGGAATCTTATCATTTATCAACTCCTTATAAGAATGCTTATTTTAAGTATGCCTTTAAAGTAGACAAATTGTATTATTTATCCATTTTATTTAGTAATTAAACTTTTTATAAAGAAGAAAGTGTTATTGAAGTATCTCGAAGAATCATTTAGAAGAGCTAATCTGGTTATTAAAAAACTCTAAAATGGACATGATCATCAAGTATATTTAAGTATATGGGCCCATCTAATATTATTATTATATATTTTTTAATCATTTATGTATATCAATTATTCTAGGTTATCTTTATCAACATTGCTATAAATAAAAGACTTTTTGACTTTTGACTATGATATAAAATTCAAAATACAAAAAAAACTTAGTCCTTTTATGGTTCTAACCATTGTAAAGTCCATTAAGGATTTCAACCGTTTAAAAGAATGAATCATTTCAAGCTTGAAATGATTTTAAGATACCATGATTTAAAATTCAAAACCAAAAATAATCTTATACTTTTTAGAGTTATAACCATTGTAAATGTTGGTCCAGATAGCAACCCAAGAGGGGGGGTGAATTGGGTTTTTCAAAAATTTAAACTCTTTTGAAAATAAACCCCAGTGGAAATAAAACTTAGATTCGCACGGATTAAAACAGAGTATGCACAAATAGAGAATTAAAGATAATAAGACAATCACGGCAAATACAGGATATTTTATAGTGGTTCGGTGTACCTACACCTACGTCCACTCTCAAGTATCTCTTGGGTCTACACTATAATCAATCTGATTATAGTAGAGTTGTTTTGCAAGCTCACAACTCAAACTTGTTGTTTTCTCGGGTGCACAATGAACCCTAGCTGGTTTTTAAGGCTCACCAGCACAAAACCTTACACCACAAGCAAACTGCTTGCACAAGGCTATCAGCCTCAAAGGAATCAATCCTCCGATTGACCCAGCAAATAATAATCATTTTTACAAAATAAACGCTCCTCCAATGAGCAAATATACAATGATAGAACACTAAATAAAGAGATAGGAATCAAAGCCTGATTTGCAGATCTTGGGTGGCTTGCTTCTTCTCTTCTCTTGGGTTGATCTTCCTTTAGAATTCTCTTGAAGCTCCGAAGATCAGAAACTAGGGCTTGCTTCTTTTCTTGAGATTTCTTCAAAATGGAGCTATGAAAGCTTGGAATCTCTCTCTTTTCTTTTGGGGAATCAGTATAATCTTTCCTCTCGAATTTTCCCTCTTTTCTTTTCTGATGGATTTCAAAGATTTGTCTTTATTCTTTTCTTTTTGTCTCTTTCTTTCTCTCTGTTTTTCGGATGCAGCAAACCCTCTTCTTATAGATCAGTATAATCCATAAATAGTTTAAAACTATCCATTAGAAACAAGTGTAAGAAGGATTAGATCCATAAATAGCAATAGCTGTTAGGATTAAAAAGATAAAAGTAAAGTTTAGAGTCGTTCTGACAGTTCTAGAGTCGCGTCTGACATTCTGGAGTCGGCTCTAACTTTTTGGAGTCGGCTCTAAATCGAAAAATCCCAAATTGCTTGAACTGGAGTCGTCTCTAACTTTTCTGGGGTCGACATAAAAATCTTCTGGAGTCGACTCTAATAGTCCCGGAGTCGACTCTAAGTCATGGCTAGAAAAACCAACGTTCTATCTTTTCTGTTGGAGTCGGCTCTAACAGTCCGGGAGTCGACTCTAAGTCTGTGCCATTTTTCGGAGTCGACTCTGCGATTCCATGTGTCGACTCTAATGTCTGCAATTCTTACCTTGACATTAGATTCGAACTAGAACTTGATTTGTCTTGTGATTTTGATTAATAAATCAAATCATACACTGAAAAACTTAATCAAAATCGTTAGTAACTTCAAATGTTATACTCAAATAGTTTTGTTAATCATCAAAATCAACAATTGGGTCAACAATCTCTCCCTTTTGATGATGATAAAAACTTTGAGTATATGCATTAAAAATTCATTTGAATTAAGAATTATAGACATTGTTAAAGCTTTAAAACTTCCTAACAGAGAATTTGATGCCAAGTTTCAAAATGAACTTTAAAAACATACTTGAGTTCTATTATAAACATCAATCAAGATGATTTAACTTTACGTAGGAAATTATTAAGCTCCCCTTGCATTGAATAACTCCCCTTATGTAAATAAACTGAAATTGATTGATACAAATTGATTAGAATTTATAAATCTCAAAATTTCTCTCCCCTTTTTTTTGATATGCCAAAAGATTGAAATCTTATATTCCTTTAAACTTATATTCTTCCATTCTTATTTCTTTTATGCATATACAATTTTCTTCTCCCCCTTTTTTGTTATCAGCAATAAGGTGAATTTAAAATAATAAAGAAGGTTATCAGAGCGGGGTCGTTGGTTCATTCAATCATAGAGATGGTAATTTGTTCTCATAGACAAATTTACATTAAAAGGATAATTGTATTTCAATGCAAGATTCATTACATATGTCAATTCAAGTACATTCTCAGAAAAGTAACATATTCAAGTGTATCCACAATAAACCAAAATTCCTAGATACGTGCTATCAAAGTAAAGAAAGCTAGAAATCCTAAGATACAAACTAGGATAAGATAGGGTATCAAAATTAAACATGCTTGTAAACAATTTTCTTCAAATGACCAATCATTTCCATAATTTCATCTTTTTGGTCTTTCTTAAATTTTTCAAGACAAGCTTTAACTTGTTGGATAGCAATATCAAGATCTTTCTTCAACTGACCAGTAGCATCTAAATAGACTCTTGATCCATCAGCTATCCCTTCTAGTCTTTCAAAAATCTTTTGAAGCTCAGATGACATGGCATTCACTGATTTATCGAAAGTAGAAACTATCATGTCAAGCTTAGCAGATATCAATTTCATTTCACTTCTCATATCCGAATCATGCTCAGTCAGTAGGGCTCTGAGCTGATCAAGCTGCACCTCAGAAAATCTTTCAGATACTAAGGCTGACTGATGTGGAGGTGAAGGATGAGTGCTCGGTCCAGCCTCTGAAGGTTCAGCAGTAGATGGTCCAAGAATATCCTCTGCTCTGGCCTCCTCAGCTCTAACTTCCTCTCTCTGGTCTTTTGTCCTTTTTTTATCCAAATATTATTCTCCTTTCTGAAGCCCATGCGGTGAATTGTAGAGACACTGTAGTAATCAGTGTGCCTTAACTTCCTTAGTGGCTCATTGTCCATTATTAGCACACCTTGGCTTCTAAAAACTAAGGTCAGAATCATACCGTATGGCAGTGTTGATCTGTTGACCCAATTGATGATTTTGATGATTAACAAAACCATTTGAGTATAATTTTTGAAGGCTCTGATGATTTTGATTTAGTGTTTCAGCCTATAAGACTATTGAAAGATCAAAATCAGGAGTTACAATGTGTTCTGGATCGAATCTAATGTCTAGGTAAGAATTGCAGACATTAGAGTCGACTCCGAGAATCACAGAGCCGACTCCGGAACTGGCACGGTCATTAGAGTCGACTCCGAGACTGTTAGAGTCGACTCTCACAGACGAAGCAGAAAGTCAATTTTTCTGGCTCCAACCTAGAGTCGACTCCGGGTAAGTTAGAGTCGACTCCGGAAAAGATTCTTGTCGACCCCAGAGAAGCCAGAGACGACTCCGAAAATATCATTTTAAAATGCCTCAAGCTAGAGCCGACTCCAGAAAAGTTAGAGTCGACTCCAACCCACCTGGAACGAAAAATAAAGTTGCCAGATCAGCTCTAATGGTAATATTTCTATTTTTACTCATTTCTAACGGATATATTTTGATACAAGGTACACTCCAATGGATAGTTTTATTCCAAAGTGGTGTAAAAGAAATCTATAAAAAGGGAAGTCTATTGTTCAAAAAAATTGAGAGAGGAAAAAAACGGAAAATCTGAAAAACAAAGAGAGAAAATCTGAGATAGACAAATCCCATTTCAAAAATCCGTGAGCTTGAATCTTGAGAGGAAAACCTTCTAGCTCAAATCCACTCCACTCCAAAAAGCTCAAGAGGAATCCAAAGCGTTCAAATCAAAGTCTTGGAGGATTTCCCAACTTGGAGAAAGGAGATTCGTTTCTTGCTTTTCAACCCTTCTCAACTGCTTCAACCACGAAGAATCGGAGCTGAGGCTTGATTCAATCCAGCAAGGAGAAGAAGAAAAGAAGAAAAGAAGAAAAGATCAAAAGCCAACCTATCTTCAAATCAGGCTTTTCTAAACCTTGTTATTCTTAATTTGTATATTTGCTCATTGAGGAGCTTTGTAATCACACACAATACTTATCTTATTTTTGCCTAGTTCAATCTGGGGGATTGAACTAGAGGAGGTAGTTCTACCTCGGGTTAAGCTTGTTTAAGCTTGGGTTAGTTGTGAGCCCGTGAAAAACAACGTGTAGGGTTTTGTGCTGGTAAGCCCGTATAAAACCAGCTGGGTTCGTTGTGATCCCGGAAAAATAACAAGTTTGAGTTGTGAGCTTGGAAAACAACTCGACTGTAATCTGAGGAGATTATAGTGTGGACCCAAGTGAATCTTGGGAGTGGACGTAGGTGTTGGTTGCACCGAACCACTATAAATTATCTTGTGTTTGCCGTGCTATATTTTCTCTCTCTCTATCTCTATTTATTTGCTTGTGCATTGCTTCTTATTTAATTTCACTCACTTGCACATCTGAAGCAAATCTGTTTAAAACATTTCAAAAAGTCTTAAATTTTTAAGAACCCAATTCACCCCCCCCCCCCCTCTTGGGTTGCCATCTGGGCCAACAATTGGTATCAGAGCAAGTGCTCATTTAGAATTTGATCTCACGATCAAGGTTTAAAGATCCTTATGGCAACCCAAAGTGGTTCATATTTTGCAGAAGGTCATTCTACGAATAGACCTCCTTTATTTAATGGAACCAACTATTCATATTGGAAAGCTAGAATGAGAATATTCATTCAAGCTTCGGACTATGAATTGTGGGGAGTAATAATAAACGGACCTAGCACACCCACACACCTTATTGATGACACTATTGTTCTGCAACCCGAAAGGGATTGGAATGATAATGATAGGAGAATGGCACAATTAAATGCTAAGGCCATTAATATTTTATATTGTTCCTTAGACTCAAATGAATTCTACCGAATCTCAACTTGTAATTCCGCAAAAGAAATTTGGGATAGGTTGGAAATAACACATAAAGGAACAAACCAAGTAAAAGAATCAAAGATAAATATTTTGGTTCATAAATATGAATTATTTACTATGGAACAAATGAAACCATCACATGCATGTTCACTAGATTCACTGATATTGTGAATGGTTTAAAAAGTCTTGGAAAAGTTTATACTAACTCTGAGCTTGTTCGCAAAATCCTTAGGTCACTTCCAAGGACTTGGGAAGCCAAGGTGACAGCCATACAAGAAGCCAAAGATCTGAACATCCTACCTTTGGAAGAGCTTCTTGGTTCACTGATGACTCATGAGCTTCAAGTTAAACAACATGTCAATGAGGATGAGTCAAGAAAGAAGAAGACCATCGCCCTCAAAGCTGCAGAAAAGAAGTAAGCAGCAGCGATGATGAAGAGGATGATGATGATGAGACAGCCCTCCTTGCAAGGAAATTCAAGAAGTTTATGCAGAGAAGGAGGCCCTTCCACAAAAAGAGATTTGTTTCAAAAATGGAAGGAGAAAAAGAAAAGGATAAGAAAAAGGAAAAGGACAAGAGAAAGAGCCCTTAGTATGCTATGAATGTAAAAAGCCTGGGCATTTTAGATATGACTGTCCTTTACTTAAGAAGGCCTACAAGAAAAAGAAAAAGGCCTACATGGCAACTTGGACTGACAGTGAAAGTCTTCTTCCGAAGAAGAAGAACAAAAAGAAGTTGCAAATGTTTGCTTCATGCGGACGACAACGAAGAGGTAAGCATCGAAACCCCCGATGATGAATTTACATTTGATGAAATGTTTAAAGCTTTCAATGAATTAATGATTGATTTCAAAGTTCTGAAAAAGAAACACAAATCTTTAAAAACTGAAAACTTAAATTTAATTAAAGAGAAAGATGAATTAAATCTAGTAGTTAAAGATTTAAAAGATAAAAGGAAACACTTTTCAATGAAAAGAATGATGTGTTCACAAGATTGATTTGATTAAATCTGAAAATGAAAATCTAATTAAAGAAAAAGAATCAATCTCTAACGAAAATTTTCTTAAGAAAGATGTTAAAAAATATAAAGACATTGTTGAGAAATTTACTCTAAGCTCTACTAAACTAAATATGATCTTAGATAGTCAAAAAGCAGTTTTTGACAAAGCAGGTTTAGGATATAACACATTAGGAAACAAAAATCTTTAAAGAATATTTTGTAAAAGCCAACCAAAGTAATATAACTTGTTTTAAATGCAATGAAAAAGGTCATAAATCATTTGAATGCAAAACATTAAATAACAACAAGTTAAATGTTAAAGCAAAGAAAATATGGGTTCCGAAAGGAACAATTCTTGTTGCTACTAACCATGAAGGACCCAAGAAAGCTTGGGTACCTAAACATAAAGTTTAAATTATGTTGCAGGAATGTCTTGTAGCCAAAAGATCAAAGAAAAAGTGGTACCTTGATAGTGGCTGCTCAAGACATATGACGGGTGACAAAGATGAATTCATCACCCTGGAAGAAAAGAAAGGTGGAGTTGTGACGTTTGGCGATAACGGTAAAGGTCAAATTATGGGCCTTGGTAAAGTTCGCATAACTCCATCTATATTTATTGATAATATACTTTATGTTGATGGTTTAAAGCACAATTTAATTAGTATAAGCCAACTATGTGATAAGAACTTTAATGTTTCATTTAAATCTTCTATTTGCATAGTATCTGATTCCATTAATGATAGCATTGTTTTTACTGGTTATAGACATGGCAATGTGTACTTAGTTGACTTAGACAAATTATCTGAAAGTAGTCATTGCCTAATTGCTGACAATGTTAACATAAATGATATTGGATGGTTATGGCATCGTAGGTTAGGTCATGCAAGCACACACCTTATTTCAAAACTAATTAAAATGGATTTAGTTAAAGGTTTACCTAAGTTAGATTTTGAAAATAACAAAAGCTGTGATGCATGTCAATTTGGAAAACAAACTAGAAGTTCTTTCAAATCTAAAATATTGTTTCAACTTCTAGGGCTTTAGAGCTACTTCACATGGACCTTTTCGGACCAACTAGAACCACAAGTCTAGGAGGAAAGAAATATGGTCTAGTGATTGTAGATGATTATTCTAGATATACTTGGGTAATGTTTTTAGCTCACAAAGATGAGACTTTCTCGATATTCCTGAAATTCTTCAAGAAAGTCACAAATGAGAAAAACACTACCATAGTATCTCTAAGAAGTGATCATGGAACTGAATTTGAAAATCACTTATTTGAAAGTTTTTGTTCTGAAAATGGAATTAATCATAACTTTTCAGCCCCTAGGACTCCACAACAAAACGGTGTAGTTGAAAGGAAAAATAGGACTCTAGAAGACATGGCCCGTACCATGCTATGCGAAAGTAACCTACCAAAGTACTTTTGGGCGGAAGCTATTAACACAGCATGCTACATCTTAAATCGAGCCCTAATAAGACCAATCTTAAAGAAAACACCTTATGAATTATGGAATGAAAGAAAACCAAATATAAAATACTTTCATGCATTTGGATGTAAATGTTTTATTCATAATGGTAAAAACAACTTTAGGAAAATTTGATGCTAAATCTGATGAAGGAATCTTTTTAGGATATTCAACAACTAGTAAAGCTTATAGAGTATTTAACAAGAAAACCTTAGTAGTTGAAGAATCCATTCATATAGTTTTCGATGAGTCTTTAGCATCTAGTTCTGAAAAGCTTGATGATGAGGAAGATACAAACATAATTGAAAAAGATCTTGAAAAACTTAATATTGAAGTATCTTCTGATCATGAGCAAGAAGCTAAAGATGATGATTCACATAAGGACGATGATGTCAATATTGATCATAATGATACAGATCTTCCAAGAGACTGGAGATATGCTCATAGTCATCCCAAGGAATTGATTATAGGCGATCCATCTCAAGGAATAAGAACTAGATCATATATGAGAAATATTAGTAATCATCTTGCATTTGTATCACAAATTGAACCTAAAACTATAGAAGAAGCTGAAAAAGATAATAATTGGATGTTAGCAATGCAAGAAGAATTAAATCAATTTACAAGAAATAATGTATGGACTTTAGTTGAAAGACCTAAAAATCATTCAGTAATAGGATCAAAATGGATTTTTAGAAATAAACTAGATGAAAATGGCATAGTAATTAGAAACAAAGCTAGATTGTTGCAAAAGGATATAATCAAGAAGAAGGTATTGATTTTGATGAAACCTTTGCACCTGTAGCTAGATTAGAAGCCATTAGCTATTACTTGCATTTGCATGTCACATGAATTTTAATTATTTCAAATGGATGTCAAAAGCGCATTTTTAAATGGATTTATAAATGAAGAAGTTTATGTAGAACAACCACCAGGTTTTGAAGATCATGAATTTTCAAATCACGTTTTTAAATTGCACAAAGCTTTATATGGTTTGAAACAAGCACCTAGAGCTTGGTATGATAGTTAAGTAAATTCTTAATTGAAAATGATTTACAAGAGGAAATGTTGATAAAACATTGTTTTTGAAAAGAAAAAGTAAAGATTTACTTGTAGTACAAATATACGTTAGATGACATTGTTTTGGTGCTACTAACGATTCTCTATGTCAAGAATTTGCAAAGTTAATGCAGGGAGAATTCGAGATGAGCATGATGGGAGAACTCAACTTCTTCCTTGGACTCCAAATCAAACAAAGCAAAGAGGGAATCTTTATCAACCAAACAAATACACAAGAGAATTCTAAAGAAGTTTGGTATGGAATCAATGAAACCCCTCGGAACCAATGAGTCCTTCATGCAAGCTGGACAAAGATGAAGAAGGTAAAAAGGTTGATCAAAAGTATTATCGAGGTATATCGGATCCCTTCTTTATTTAACCAGCAAGTAGACCAGATATTATGTTTTCTGTATGTTTATGTGCTAGATTTCAATCAGAACCTAAAGAATCACATTTAATAGCTGTTAAAAGAATACTAAGATACTTAAGTGGAACAAAAAATGTAGGTTTATGGTATTCTAGAGACTCCACATTAAATCTAATTGCATATTCAGATTCTGATTATGCTGGATGTAAAGTTAGATAGAAAAAGCACAAGTGGTGC
>UESW01004810.1:563647-620476 GCA_900491605.1 Calamus simplicifolius
CAGTTGGAAGGAGCTACTGTACCACTGTCAGAGGAGCACTGGCTTCTCACTCAACAGACAGTAGCATCGCCTGAACCAACAGAGCGCTGTGAAAGCTGTGTCGAGTTGAGGATTGAATTTGCCTACGTTAAGGATCAACTCGACGATGTTAGGCACAGGTTATCCATTGCTGAGAGCATACTCAGTTCACTGCTCAGAAAGGAACGCAATGCAATAAATGAGGAGGACAAGGGAGACGGGAAGATAGAGGAGGGGCATCCCTGGAGTGTCTTCTCGAGCCTGGGAAAGGAAATACCGAGGAGAAGAAGATGGAGGAGGACGATTCCTCCGAGTGTCCAACTGAGACGGGGAATGCAAAAACAGAGGAGAAGAGATTGAAGGGCGATTCCTTGGATGATAAAATAGAGCATGAGAATGAAAATAAAGAGGAGGAGAAGAGGGGGGAGGGGCATTCTACAGAGGGCCAAGAGGAGTCCAAATCTGATTAAAAACTTGGCACCCCTGCTCCAAAGGGTGATGATGTGGACATAGAAATCATTGGAATGTCTTCGCTTGTTAAGAGGGTTAAAAAAGAGCCGAGGAAGCGAAAGGCATCCAAGGTCAGAGGAGATTCTTATGAGACAACCCGTCCTAGAAAGTCGTCGAAGACAGTGGGCACATCAAAGCCCAACACAACGGTCGAAGATGACCAAATTATTATAATTTTTTTTGAGCGAACGACTAACCGACAAGATCATGTACACCAATAAGTTAGGTGGCGTTGTAACAAGAAAAAGTCTTCGGGATCTCATTAACAATAATATGATAATCGATGATGTAAGAATCTCCAGAAACCTTTTCTAGTTGTTGATTTTAGAATTATATTAATCGGTTTACATTTCATTGGCAGATAATTGATGCCGGCTAGGAGTTTTTGATGTACAACTGGACAGAGCATCCGGACCGATACCATAAGTGCATCTTTGCATCAGTTTTCGTAGCCGCTTTGTGTCTGACTTCTCCATTAACTGCTCATGAACTTGCTGCAACATCAGGGGCTTCGATATTTGACAATGTATTCGATGAAGATAAGGCCTAATTTCGGTTCTATTCACCATAATAAACTCCGATAACTCGCACTGGCATATGGTTGCTGTCACATGGAAAGAAAGGTGTTCATGCACCTAAATTCATTAAAATGCAACACCAGGTACAAGGCCAATGTGAAGAAATGACATACAATTATTGGCCACATATTCCATATCTACTGCGATAAGGAGGAGGTGATGACTTGGCCGATGGAAGAGATTTTGGATTGCCCAAGTCATCCGACCGGATCGCTGAATTGTGGCCTATACTGTCTGAGATACATGGAATGTCTTGCTCGATTGGACAATCCTGATATGAAGATGGATTTCACGAAGGAGGAAGTAAGAGAATATCGGCGACAATTAGTTGTGACGATATTGAGAGAGGGCCTGAACCAAAAGATCAACGACCTTGTCGCAAACTGTTCTTAATTTTTTATTCTTCTTTGATTGAAAATTTAATGTAATTTATTCATATTAACACTATTTTAGATTTAATGCAAATGCAAAAATTTTATACTGAGAACAGGGGTGTCCTCATTTATTCATATTTATGTCTTTTCTACTTCACAATTTCTTAAGTTTTCATATATGATGTCGTAAATTAAAAACTAGAATGTCGTAAATTGAGAACAGGGGTGTCGTAGGATTTTTCATTTCGAGTATCATCGCGCTAAAGCTAGAATGTCGTTAGTCCAGAGCTGGGGGGTCGTCGCGCTAAAAGCTTTGGTGTCCTTTCGTGAGAAATGGGATGTCGTAGGATTTTGCCTTTCGGGTGTCATCGCGCTAAAGCTAGGGTATTGTTAGCCCAAGCTGGGGGGTCGTCGTGCTAAAAGCTTTGGTGTCCTTTCGTGAGAACAGGGGTGTCGTAGGATTTTGCCTTTCGGGTATCATCGAGCTAAAGCTAGGGTGTCGTTAGCCCAGAGCTGGGGGATCGTTGCGCTAAAAGCATTGGTGTCCTTTCATGAGAAATGGGATGTCGTAGGATTTGGCCTTTCGGGTGTCATCGCGCTAAAGCTAGGGTATCGTTAGCCCAGAGCTGGGGGGTCATCGCACTAAAAGTATTGGTGTCCTTTCGTGAGAAATGGGATGTCGTAGGATTTTGCCTTTCGGGTATCATCGAGCTAAAGCTAGGGTGTTGTTAGTCCAAAGTTGGAGGGTCATCGTGCTAAAAGCATTGGTGTCCTTTCGTGAGAAATGGGATGTCATAGGATTTGGCCTTTCGGGTGTTGTCGAGCTAAAGCTAGGGTATCGTTAACCCAGAGCTGGGGGTCGTTGCGCTAAAAGCATTGGTGTCCCTTTCATGAGAAATGGGATGTCATAGGATTTGGCCTTTCGGGTATCATCGAGCTAAAGATAGGGTATCGTTAGCCTTGAGCTGGGGGGTCATTGCGCTAAATGCTTTGGTGTCGTTAGCCCAGAGCGAGGATATCGTTAGGCAAGAGCTGGGGTGTCGTAACAGTGCAAGTGTATTCGTAAAATATCAAATCTTCTTGGCAGATGAGATGAGCACTTCATTTGGCTGAAAAACACCCTAGTTACAAAGCACTTTATTTGCGACCAAGACACCCTAGTTACAAAGTTACGACACCCGTGTTTTATATATGCTCCTATGTTAGTTGACTGAATACATAAGCATCAAACTCATCCATCAAAGTTTCGAAAGGTGATACAATTCTTTCCATGTCCTCTTCGGTGTTAATTGACTGCATACAACTCTGCCTGTTGCTTGAAGCAGCTCTTATTTCATTTTGCATTGGTGGAGCGTCAACGGTTGCCTTGACCAGATTTTTCTTGATCTTTTTGACTTCTTCTCGACTCCACTCTTTAATTATTCCCTCTTGGGCGACCTTTCTTCCTAATTTGCTGAGGATCTTGAATTACAAGCTCTGTACTTGGCTTAGCTGTGCAGTTAGCATCCACGAATTTTGAATATAGGTGTTAGACCATCCATCACTAAATTAAATGCATCTTCAGACATGGAGGCTATCTCTACGAGCTTCATCATCCGATGACTCAGCAAACTATATCTACAATCAATAACATAATGTTATCAAAAACTATATCTACAATCAATCGTCGACGATCCGACGGTTGCGATCGATCCAAGCCCTGATCCCGATCGGCCATGACCGATCCCGACCGTTGCGATCGGTCCGAGATTGCTGATGATCCGACGGTTGCGATCGATCCAAGCCCTGATCCCAATCGGCCACGACCGATCTCGGACCGTGGAGATCGGTCCGATCGGCGACGATCCAACGATTGCGATCGATCCAATCCCTGATCCCGATCAGCCACGACCGATCCCGACCGTTGCGATCGGTCGAGATCGCTAACGATCCGACGGTTGCGATCGATCCAAGCCCAGATCCCGATCGGCCACGACCGATCTCGAACCGTGGCGATCGATCCGATCGCCGACGATCCGACGGCTGCGATCGATCCAAGCTGTGATCCCGATCAACCACGATCGATCTTGGACCATGGCGATCGGTCCGATCGGCGACGATCCGACGGTTGCGATCGATCCAAGCCCTGATCCCGATCAGCCACGACCGATCTCGGACCGTGGCAATCGGTCCGATCGCCGATGATCCAACGGTTGCGATTGATCCAAGCCCTGATCGATCCTGGTCGGTGATGAACGATCTCGGACCGTCGCGATCGATCCGATAGGCGACGATCTGACGGTTGCGATCGATCCAAGCCATGATCCCGATCGGCCATGACCGATCCCGGACCGTTGCAATCAGTCCGAGATCGGCGACGATCCGCGATTGCGATTGATCAAAGCCGTGATCCCGATTGGCCATGACCGATCTCGGACCATGGTGATCGGTCCGATCGGTGATGATCCGACGGTTGCGATCGATCCAAGCCCTGATCCGATCGGCCACAACCGATCCTGGACCGTTGCGATCAGTCCGAGATCGCTGACAATCTGACGGTTGCGATCGATCCAAGCCTTGATCCCAATCGGCCACGACCCATCTCGGACCGTGGTGATCGATCCAATCGCCGACGATCATACGGTTGCGATCGATCCAAGCCCTGATCCCAATCGGCCACGACCGATCCTGGACCGTTGCGATCGGTCCCAGATCGCTAACGATCTGACGGTTACGATCGATCCAAGCCATGATCCCAATCGGCCACGACCGATCTTGGACCGTGGTGATCGTTCCGATCGCCGACGATCCGACGATTGCGATCGATCCAAGCCATGATCATGATCGACCACGACTGATCTCGGCCATGGCGATCGGTCCAATCGGCGACGATCCAACGGTTGTGATCGATCCAAGCCCTGATTCCGATCGGCCACGACCGATCTCGGATCGATCGCTATTTAACATAATTAATTTTTTAAAAAATTGCGACGCAAAGGGTTGTGTCGTAATTTTTTAATATGATAATTATATTATATAAAAATTAATTTTATTTAAAATAATTGCGACACATAAGTGCATCGCTAAATTAAAACATAATTTTCTAATTTTTGGTTTAACATAATTAATTTTTTTAAAAATATTGCGATGCACTAATTGCGTCGCAATATTTTTTTTCTCATAATTATATTTTATAAAATTTATTTTATTTAAAATAATTGTGATGCAATTATTGCATCGCTAAATTAAAAATAATTTTTCTAATTTTCTAATTTATTGCATCGCTATTGCATCGCTATTTAATATAATTAATTTTTTTAAAAATATTATGACGCACTGTGTTGCATCGCAATTATTTTTTTCATATTTATACTTTATAAAAATTAATTTTATTTTAAATAATTGATGCAGTTATTGCGTCGCTAAATTAAAAAATAATTTTTCTAATTTTTTGGTTTATTGCGTCGCTAATGTGTCGCTATTTAACATATTTAATTTTCTTAAAAACATTGTGACACACTGAGTTGCGTCACAATATTTTTTTTTAATATTTATATTTTATAAAAATTAATTTTATTTAAATTATTTGTGATGCAATTGGTGCATCTCTAAATTAAAAATAATTTTTTTAATTTTTGGTTTATTGCGTCGCTAATGCGTCGCTATATAACCTATTTAATTCTTTTAAAAACATTGTGATGCACTAGTTGCGTTGCAATATTTTTTTCCATATTTATATTTTATAAAAAATTAATTTAAAAATATTACGACATTATTTGCGTCGCTAAATAAAAAAATTAATTTTTTTGATTTTCTGATTTATTGCGTCGCTAATTGCGTCGCAATGTTTTGTTGTCACGGAGGCATCGCAAAGTGTCGCAATTTAGCGACGCAATGATGCGTCGCTAAATTTGCATCGCTATTTCAATATTTTCTTGTAGTGTGCGGCAGCTCACTGTTGTGAGAGGAGATGCATGCGAGTCAAAGGTTGTCCTTTGACAGAAGTTGATTGCAACAAGGGACATCGGCTGTCAGGAGCTGCCCAAGTGCCTCCCTGTCCCCCAGCGCCACCATCGAGTCTTGTTCGGCCTCGTGTTCGATTCCTCCCACCTTGGCCTCACCCCTCGAGATCGGAAAAAAAGAAGCGAGATTTTCATCCCTTGACGGATGAGGGCAGGCCAAGCTTGAGGGTTCGGCCGGCCAAGGCTGGAATAGCCACCAGCCCGATTGTTGACGAAGGGTGTAGAAGCAATGGAAGAGAGAGATCCTATGCTTAATGCCATGAAAATGGCAGAGCACTAAGAAGTCACAGATAGTTCGAATAGAGTTCGGAACCAACTGTGCGGGTGTCAGAGAATAGCGATCGAGGAGGTTGAGAAAGAATGGGTGGTAGGGCAAGCGAGACCTATTCGGAGGGAGATTTCGTAGATGGCAACCCTACCTGGACGAGTGGAGACTAGCCTATCATCGGGGGTTGGAAGGAACAGGTGGATGCTACTTGGGATTTGGTAACGGGCCCTAATGTTTGCCAACTCTTGGCCCGTTACCGTGGAGGCGGTCCCTATTGGGGATTCCACCCCCATCCTCGATGAGGCATCGGCAGCCGCCGGCGACTCCTGGTAGGAACTCGGCCGGTGACTCGCCGTTGAGAGAGAGGAACATGGTCTTCAAAGGGGGAGGACGAGGACTAGGATGGTACGGAAGATGGAGAGGTGCGAAGCCTTGAGGAAGAAATACGATCTCAGGAAGAGCAAAAGAGGACCAATATGAAGAGGAAGCCATTGAAAGGATGGAAGCTGGAAGTGATTGGGGAACTGACTGGATCAAAAAGGAAGAGCAACAAGAATAGGTTATCGGGAGGAAGATGAAGGCGGAAGAACTCGAGGAGGAGACGCTCTCAGAGGGGCAGAATGCCAGACTCAAGAGCCTTTCCTCCGACTTATCAGTTTCGAATCATCCCGCCTAACTTAGTCTGCCATGCGGACCCCCGCTATAGGCGGTGATGCCTCGGCAGGTGCCCGGCGCATGGGGTGCTCCGTCTTTGACCAATCATGAGGCCTCGCTGACATCGGCACATGATGGCAATGATGGTGGTTGCTTTTCGTGGGTTCCAAGAGGACACTCCCATTTTGAGGTGAATCTTCATAGATCTTATGGTTGATAGGCGGTGGTGCTTCAGCACCCAAGTCGCCCATGCTATGGCATCATTGCACCTAGGGACACGTGTCCCTTTGCAATTGGCAGGATGTCGGGATCAACCACCTGGGAGCATACGCCCCTTTCGCCTTGTAGGGGTGGGCCCACTTCGTCTCAAAGGTGAGGGGGCATCTGATGTGGCTGATCGAGCTGTATTAGAGTTGATGGACAAAGCAACTGGTGGAACCACCGCCTCGGCCTCTACCTCCGAGGTCCCCTAGGCCTCGGACCTTGGGTCCCCTCGGAGTCCCCTCGGCCTCCAGCTACAGATCCCCTCGGCCTCCGAAGTCCCCTCGGCCTCGAACCTCAGGTTCCCCCGGACCATGAGTCCCCTCGGCCTCGAACTTCATCCCCTTGGCCTCCAGCTACAGATCCCCTCAGGCTCCGAAGTCCCCTCGGCCTCCAGCTACGGTTCCCCTCAACCTCCGAAGTCCCCTCGGCCTCGGACTTCATCCCCTCAGCCTCCAGCTGCGGATCCCCTCGGCCTCCGAAGTCCCCTCGGCCTCGGACCTTAGGTCCCCTCGGACCATGAGTCCCCTCAGCCTCGGACTTCGTCCCTTCAACCCCCAGCTGCGAGTTCCCTTTGGCCTCGAACTTCAGGTCTCCTCTACCTCGAGCCGCCTGGCACCACCACATGGCCACCAACCGCCCATAGCTACCATGTGGCCCACTAACCATCTGCAGCTGCGCGTGGCCACTACCGTAACTGTGCACATCTGATACGACTAGGCCCATCTACCACCTGTGGTGCCATGCCTGACAGATGGTTCATGAGGCAAGACACCTCTAACATGCCCAGTATCAGTTGCGGCTTGTCTATGTCAGCCTGGCCACCTGTCCGCTACCGGACAATGACACATCGGGATTAGCCACCTTCTAAAAGTGAAAAAGGGGATCTTCGAACAGATATAAAACCCACACTCACAACGAGGAAAGGATCTGAACTCAAGCTCTCTAGCTATTTTTCTACCAGCTCTTTTCTTCACTATTCCCGAGTCACTTACTTGAGCGTCGGGGTCCCCATCGGTGCAACTGGTCTCCGAAGACTTTCTTACAGGAGCTTCTTGGAGGAAGAGGATCCCTGTTTTTCAACATTGGAGGAACGTAACTTGGCGGCAACATAGCACAACTAGTCAATCTAGTGAATAAGATAGTAGCATGGCTATAGAATTTGATAAAAAAGGTAATACAATAGAACAATATTCTTAATATCCCCCTTCAAATTCAAGGAAGATAACAATTTGTGTTAGACAATCAAATCATGAAAATGATTAGGTAGATGAGACTTGGTGAAAGGTAAGCTGATTAGTAGAGGAGATTAAGATGAGGATGATGGTGCCACTGTGAATGTGCTGGTGAATAAAATGACAATTGATTTTGATATGTTTAGTATGCTCATGATAGGCATTATTGTGAGCGATTCGAATAGTAGTTCAGTTGTCATAGGAAAAAAAGAAAGAATAGCTTCAGAAGGAAAAAAAAAAAAAAAAAAGTCTATTTGAAGGTTTTGTATGTTTTATAAAGTCATGCCCTATAAAAAAAAGTTGTGTTCATGTCGCCCGCCTAGTTCGATTTGTTGGTTTGAGATGTGACACATACTTTACCAAATTATTATATTTGCTGCTATGGGAACTTAGAAAGACAACCAGCTCTGCATCACTTTATATCGAATCTTTTACGCCTCGGCAAAACTCTTTCTTTAAAGACAATAAACATGTTTATAACTCATGCATGTCTACAGTATTTGTATGCTAGAACTCAAATTAGTACTTGATCATAGGAATGACATAAATATAAAACATGTCAATGAAATGAGAGGATGCTTTTTCAATTTTTACTGTCATTACGCTTTGTTCACATTAACTGTGGCATTTGACAAAGAGTGCATTAAGGAATGCCTGTTAACAATTGTACTAATTATAAGAAATAAGACATCCAGTGCTCTACTAACTGCGGTTGCAAATATTGTCTATAGGTTTATATGACAAGTGAGCTGCAGTTCTGCAGGTTTGCTTCTTCCCAGAAGGGAAAATCGTAGTTTGAATGGAGCATGCAGAGGTTATAGACAGTTTCTCTGGATCTATCTTACTGATCCGTCACTTGGCGTCTAACCATTAAAGATCTGGGTTGAGAGAATTGTGAGTCAATTGAAAGTGTTGCCTTCAAACGGTATGCCTTGTTGAGGATTGCCAATCTCTTTGAAGGAGATGAGCTTAACGTAATAGCCAAGAGTAAACCTTCTCAAGTTCCTTGTTGACCATCATAAATCCCAACGGCATATATCAAGTTCAGTATTGTAATACCTCAAAAATAGTTTTATATCAAATGAAAAGAAACCATATCAAATGAAAAAAAAAAAATTGAAGTGCTTGTAACTCAAGTTCACCTGTTACGAATTAATCTTCATACTAATTTTTAGGGCTACATAGTTTCGTTCCACTAACAATGATGACATAACATAATGACATAAAGCCACCTTACAGCACCAATGATCTGACTCGGAGTAGATTTTGGTAGCTTGTAGCATCCAATAAAGATATCGGATGGGAAAGAAACCACATCAAACAGGAAAGAAAAATTTGAAGCACTATAACTCAAATCACTTGCTATCAATTAACTTTGAGATTTTATGATCATGTAATTTCGGCTCGCTAATTGGTTATTTGAGCTAGCAGATAGACTTAGGGTATTAATTACAAGTATAATGAGCTAATTACTTTATGTTAACTATGAATTCAAACATTATGTCTAATTTAGTTTCTGTAGGCATTGAGAAAAGGCTGAACGGGATGTAAATGTTGGAAATTAGATTCGAACCTTTTGGTGAAGACCATCACCATGAAGCCCAAGAATCATTCATGTTTAATCATCAAGAATTCATAATCGATAAACAAAAATGTACCTAATCCATATTGCTTGATTGCTCTTCAGAGCCCTGCGGTTGGCCTTCCAGATCAATACGTACTCCTAGAGATCCCTTTAGAATTTTCTCTAGGCTATTCTTTCTGATGATGGGATTCATAGAAGAAGGTCGTACGTGCGATCCAGGGACCATAACCGCTATATATAGATAATTTCATCATTATCTTTTGGTATTTCTATTTTAGCCCATCATAAAAATAGAAATAACCCTTTAGGTCTCTACACATTAAAGGGCCACACCTAATTAGATACATTAAAGCCCAAATCACTGAAACATCAGCTGATCACTTTTAATTGGGCTTAACCTTATTTGACAGTCCGCAACACATAATTATTTCACATATAAGCCCAATGTTGGATTAAAAATCCAACAATCTCCCACTGGGCTATATGTGCAACCTTATAATTATGTTGCAAAAATAACCAGATGAGCTCAATTTTATTGTAATTACTGAAATGTATCTATAACCAATCCGGTCCATCAACCATACCAACATAGGATCAAAGCGGCCTTTGTTATATCTATCATAACTCGACCCATCAATGGTCACGTATGTTGATACAACTGAATGACATGGATCATGATGTGGATGTGTAGCATAAAATTATGTAATGTGATCTTAACATGCCTATTTCCAACTGGTCCTTCTTAAACTTGAGTAAGATCAAAACTTTAACATAATTGTACAGAGTGTACTGAACTGAATGAAATACTTTATTTCTGATCAGAAAATATCCAAACACATAAGTGTGTACAAACCAAACATAAAGCATAATATAGAAGTAATACAAACTCCCACTGAATCTAAGCATCATCATGCTCTATAACGCCCATGTGAGCAGTATGCTCATGAAAGACATTGGGCGGCACACCCTTTGTAAGGGGATCTGCAACCATGGAGTTTGTCCCTATATGCTCTATAAAAATCTGACCATTCTGTACTCTTTCCTTTACAACCAGGAACTTGATGTCAATATGCTTTGACTTGGTCGAGCTCCTATTGTTGTTGGAATAAAATACGGCTGACTTGTTGCCAAAATAACTTTAGCGGTCTTTCAATTCCTTCCAATATGCGTAGCCCAGTGACAAAATTTTTTAGCCATATTCATGATTGGATGCCTCATAACATGCTATAAATTCTGCTACCATGGTAGAAGAAGCTATGAGTGTCTGTTTTGATCTTCTCTAAGAAATAGCCCCACCACCTAACAAATATATAGCCTGAAGTGGATCTTTTACTATCTTGGCATCCGCAAAGTCGAAGTCAGAATACCCAATGATCTCAAAATGATCTGATCTCCTATATGTGAGCATGTAATCTTTTGTTCTTTTCAGATATCTCATAACCCTTTTGGCTGCTTTCCAGTGATCCATACCTGGATTGCTTAAATATCTGCCTAGCACTCCAACAATGTACGCAATATCCGGACGCGTACAAACTTGAGCATACATTAGACTCCCTACAACCGAAGCATAAGGAATCTTCTGCATCTCTTCAACTTCAAGGTTTCCTTTTGGGCACTGATTAATACTAAATTTATCTCCTTTAGCGACAGGGGTATCACCTGGTTTGCAATTTTGCATGCCAAATCTCTTAAGTACTTTATCGATATAGCTCCTTTGTGATAATCCAAGGATACCTTGAAAATGATCTCGATGTATCTGGATTCCCAATACAAAGGAGGCATCACCAAGATCTTTCATTTGAAAATTGCTTGATAGAAATCTCTTGGTTTCGTGCAACATGCCTATATCATTTGTGACAAGCAAAATGTCATCCACATACAAAACCAGAAAATGTATTTACTCCACTGAACTTATGATACACACAATCATCAACTGCATTCACTTCAAAATTAAAGAAGAGAATTATTTGATGAAATTTGTGGTACCATTGACGAAAACTTGCTTTAACCCATAAATGGATTTTGTCAATTTGCAAACCATTTTCTTTGAGTCTCCTGACACAAAGTTTTCTGGCTACACTATATAAATTGTCTCATCAATGTCTCCATTGAGAAACACCATCTTGACATCCATTTGATGGAGTTTCATATCATACTGTGCAACAAGAGCATGATTGTCCTAAAAGAGTCCTTCGATGAAACTGGAGAGAATGTCTCTTTAAAGTCAATCCCTTCCTTTTGAGTATAGCCTTTAGCCACAAGACGAGCTTTATACCTTTCCACATTACCCTTTGAATCCTGTTTGGTCTTAAAAAATTCATTTGCAACCAATGGGTTTCACACCTTCTGGTAATAGGACAAGTTCCCAAACTTTATTATCTTGCATAGAATTATACTCTTCTTTCATTGCTTCAATCCACTTTTCTGAATTGGAACCTTGTATGGCTTGAAGAAAGTTGAAAGGATCATCTTCCATCACCCATTATTTTCCTCATGTTCCTGAAGAAACACTATATAATCATCTGGAATAGCATTCTTCCTTTCTCTAGTGGATCGCCGCAAAGGCACTTGTTCTTGAGGTTGTTGAGTTTGTACCTCTGAGGGTTGAATAATAATTTCTTGTTATTCTAGAATTGCAACTTGATCATTATCAAAAGCAAATTATAGGAATAGGAACTAGCTGCTCTTCAACAAGAGTAGTAGGTTCCAATTCCTCCTCAAAGACAAAGTCTCTAACTTTATTTCTCCCTCCAAACTCAATATCCTCAAAGAACGTTGTAGTTCCCATCTCAAAAATTATCCTTGATTTGGGATCATAAAACTTGAAATCCCTGGATCGCTCAGAATATCCAACAAAATAGCTGCTCACTGTCCTGGAGTCCAATTTCTTTTCATATGGCCTATAAGGCCTTGCCTCAGCTGGACATCCCCAAACATGAAAATGCTTTAAACTAGACTTTCATCCTATCCAAAGCTCATAAGGTATTTTGACAGCTGCTTTAGTTGGTACTCTATTCAGAATGTAGGCTGTTGTCTTTAGTGCCTCTCCCCATAGTGACTCTGGTAAGGTAGAATGATAAATCATACTCCTTATCATATCCTTAAGAGTCCTATTTCCTCTTTCAGCTACACCATTCATGCTAGGTGACCTTGGCATGGTATACTATGGAAGAATTCCATACTCCTCTAGGTATCTGGCAAATGGTCCTGAACGTTGTTCACCTGATCCATCATATCTACCATAATATTCACCATCACTGTTAGATCTGACTCCTTTAATCCTTTTGTTGAGCTGAAGCTCAAGTTTAGCTTTAAATGATTTGAACACGTCCAAAACTTGGGACTTTTCATGAATAAGAAATAGGTATGCATATCTTAAATAATCATCTATAAATATATAAAATATTATTGACCATTCCAAGAAGGTGTAGAAATGGTCCACAAATGTCCGTATGTATCAAGTATAAGACTTCCATAGTTCTATATGCACCAATTTCTTTGTTTTGGTCTATTTGCCCTTAATGCAATCAACACAGACATTAAAGTCTATAAAATCAAGAGAATCCAAAATTCCATCTGACACAAGTCGTTCAACTCTATTTCTAGATATGTGACCTAATCGCTTATGCCATAATATTCCTGAATTTTCATTGCAAATTTTACGCTTAGTACCTCTTGATTCCATATTCAGGGTTTCATTATAAGAAGCAACAGTATCAAGCAAATATAGATTGTCATGCACCATAAGATAACTAGTTCCAATAATATTTGAATTTAATGAAGACTAAACTGACTACTTCCAAATGAACAACAATATCCTAATTTGTCCAAAGCTGAAATAGAAACCAAATTTCATCTAAATGATGGTACTACAAAAGTGTCTTTCAAATACAAATAATAACCAGAACTTAATAATAATCTAAAATGCCCAATTGTCTCCACATCTACCGACTTGCCATCTCCCATATAAATGCGTCTTTCAGCATCAGTTGGCCTTCGGTAGCATAGGCAACCCTTCATTGAAATACTGATATTAGTAGTAGCACCAGAATCTAACCACTAAGTATTTTTAAGTACTAAAGCTATATTCACTTCAGAACATACCATATTAAGAAATGTACCTTTCTTTTTATGCCATGCATAAAATTTGGAACATTCCTTCTTAATGTGTTTAGACTTAATTGCAGAAGAAACAACTATCTTTTATCCTGATTTTGTTTCTTAACCCTTAATAGCCTTATTCTTTATTTTCTTGCCTTTATGCTTGCCCTTGAAGTTATTACCATTAAGGACCGATACTGAATTTAGGTTAGCAGAAATATTAGCAACATTAGCTGTAAAATAAAAGCAATATATAAAAACATGCTCATATAAATAATTAACACCAAATATCAATAAATTTAAATTAATGATAAATCTCATCTCAAGATACCCAGTGCAATTAATATCAAGTCTTTGGACAATAATATTAACTGCTAGTGGTACTCTTGTTGTAATGATCAAACACTAACAATAATGCATGTCAAATAATAAATCTATCTTTGGATCGACTTATTACTCATATGTAAATCCTTATAATCGTTACGTGTTTACCATCACACATATGTGTAGTTCGGCCAAGCATTAACCTTTCTTTGGGCCGATTAATACCTGCATGAAACATACATACACAACATCCAACATCCTTCATGAACCATCTACACAAGAGAGGTCACTTTGGTGATATCTTGTTTCAATTAGTTTAATTTCGAACGATGAACAAATTTATTAGGCATAAAAATATCATTAATTTGAATTTGATTGAACCTTTTAAAAATAACAATATGTTATTTTGAGGTTCCAACTCAATCTTTATAATAGAAAAATAATTTATCCTCATGGATAAAGCTTTACTTTATGGAACCAATGAAACCATATGGAAGGAGGTTGCTCATGCTTATGAAATTAAAAATAATAATTTTTTTATGAAAGCCCAAAAATATTGCCAAAGGCATGAACCGGTCCAAAATTTATGCATTAATTATTCATAAATGTTATTTCCTTCCACGTCCGTTTATAAAAATGGCCAAATCGGACTCCACGCAACTAGAACACAACGCGTTCAATCTTAGCGGAGCCTACGGACGAGTTCTATTTAGACTTTCGGTGAAGAAATTTCACGCCCCTTTTGGAGATTTAATTCCACGGAATAAGGCTTTATAAATTAATAACAACTAGAGGAATTCCATGCAAGGAAAGATTTTCTAGATTTCCGCTAAAACTCCACGCAACTTCCTTTAGAGTTCCATGAAACTAATTTACACAACGCCCTCTGTTACCTCCACGGATTGCGTGCATTAATGCCATGCATTTGTGGCTACAACCAAATTTTCAGCGAAAAAATTGGCCATACAGGATCCCACAAAAATTCTTCCCAACTTAGTGGACCTATTGGAAAAAAAAAATTTCTAAACGGTTCTCTTAAAAAATGAGATAACACGTCAAAAATACACCTCAACGCATTATGATTTTAAAAGGAAACCAATCTCATTCGGTTACCCCAATCCATGGAATTTTGGAATCCCACGCAACGCGATAGAATCCATTATCCCAATAAATTTTATAGAAATCACGTTAGGTAATGGAATTCTGGAAATATCATGATTTCTTTTTCATTCCTAACGCCCATAAGAGATTTGAGAGAAGAAAATTTGGATTCACAACCCCCTTTCGAAAGGGGATATGGAAACTCCATGCAACTGCTCATATTTTCAGCATAATATCCCAGTGTTCTAAGATTGGGTCAGATTTCTAGTAACTCTACATAATGCCCCTTTTCTCTACTGTTTTCACGAAAAATTATGGAACTTAAAGCCAAAGGAAAGCCTTAATTTTTTTTTAATTGTATAATAGAAAAGAGGCAACTTGATTCCCAACGAAGGCAACATGTTCGGGAAAGGCAATGCGTTCGAAAAATTTTTTAGTAGAAAAAAAAAATCCAATGAATTGAACACATTGCCGATAAATTCTTTTATTTAAAATTAAATATAAATTTAAGTTTATCAAAAATTTAACTTTATCTTATCAGATAAAAGTTATCTGATCTGTTTCTTAAGACGAAGAGGACCGTGTGAGACTTACGATGCAACGAATATCTTTCGCTTTTAACATCAAAATTCATAATTATTTTGATGCACTATGACTTTTATTTTAAAATCTGGATCTACAGATATTAAAAATATCATTGGCATCAAAATAAAAACTAATGAATGTTTGTCTCAAGGTTGTTGAATAAAACCAAAGAAGTCATATGCACAAATACGAATATCAATGCATATAACCAAAAATTTTCTCAACGATTCAACATGAATAGGGCTCTGATACCAATTGTTGTAAATTAGATCCGAACCTTTTGGTGAAGACCATCACCATGAAGCCCAAGAATCATTCATGTCTAATCATCAAGAATCCATAATCGATAAACGAAATCGTATCTGAATCCATATTGCTCGATTGCTCTCCAGAGCCTTGCGGTTGGCCTTCCAGATCAACACGTACCCCCAGAGAGCCCTTTAGAATTTTTTCTAGGCTATTCTTTCTGATGATGGGATTCAGAGAAGAAGGTGTGCGATCCATGGACCATAACCGCTATATATAGATAATTTCATCATTATCTTTTGGTATTTCTATTTTAGCCCATCATAAAAATAGAAATAACCCCTTAGGTCTCTATACATTAAAGGGTCACACCTAATCAGATGCATTAAAGCCCAAATCACTGAAACCTCAGCTGATCACTTTTAATTGGGCTTAACCTTATTTGATAGTCCGTAACACATAATTATTTCACATATAAGCCCAATATTAGATTAAAAATTCAATAGTGAAATCCTGTTCAAGGAGGTGAAATCGCACCACGAACGGTCAGAATTTTATTTTTATTTTTTGTTTCTCCTCCCGAACTGAATTCAAGGAGGTCAAATCCAATTGTGCTGCACCTGAGTCAGCTTATTGTCTATTGTGAAAAAAATTCTTTGCACAAATGTTGACCCTACACTAGTCCAGATTGAGGTGTTCTACCAAAACCAACGTGATACCATTTCCTGAAAAGCTAAGTCAGGTAACCAATGGAATAATATGATCTTTTATGAAGGATGAGAAATATAGTGCTGGTTGGAGAAATCTTTATTTCATTACTTTCATGGCTGATTTGTTCACTTGTTCCCTACTGCTTGTTTCCTCTGCCTAACCGGACCTACCAACCTGAACCGAAGAATAATGCAAGATGTGACATTTTGATGATGTAATTGAGTTTGAAATTGTTTCCGTGCAGTTATCTCATGCAATTGGTGCACGAATGCCAGTGCATTCGTGTCATATATCTAATGTCGATATCTTTCTTCCAGATAAACAAGACACGCTGTAATTAGGTATCGACATCGTTTAGTACAATATCGTTTTCATTTGCATCTTTTATCTGCCAAAATTCTTTTCTTAGGAAAAGATGGGAATGATAAGCTGAGATCATTCATGGGGCAAAGGTATTTATTTGATTTTTAAGGCTTCATAATGCTATTAGAAAGCAAGAGAAACAGGTTCTCTGTTTATTAACAGAAAAGACTTTGTACTGGCATTGAGATGCCCCATCACTCTATTTCTTGTCTTCCTTCTTTTCTTCCTTCTTCTCTTCCTTCTTTTCTTCCTTCTTCTCTTCTTTCTTCTCCTCTTTTCTTCTTTTTGCCGGCCCTACTGAGATAATATCGATCTTTCCTATTTTCTTCAACTTCTTTGCAATCGCCACCGTGTCCATTTCACCTATGACGGTCATCTTCTGTTCCTTGAGATCAGCAGCTATGGAATCGATGCCTGTTGCAGAACACATGATATCGTGATAAAATTGGGAACAGTTTAAGGTTTATCAATAATATATATATATATATATATATGCTGAGATTGGTTGAATTATTAATGGAACGAGAAAACACTCTGAAAAATTATAAACATTGGAAACTTATCAAGATTTTAACTTAAATAATCTGCTATTACTTTGTATGAAATGAAAATGTGATGCATCTTAATTTGTTTACGCATTCATGTTCCACTGTTAGACGAGCACATCTGGTAATTAAATTATGTATGACGTATTCTTTACAGTAAGTTAGGTGCCAGTTCCAATGGTTCAGTCAAAAGTTAAACAGCCGAGAGAGGTGAACCCTCTTGCAGCCAATCAGAAATTGGCTCTGTAATCAAGTTTGATTCTATGACTTTTCTTGAGACACCAGTAAAAATCAATTTTTTCCAGCACAAGTTCTTCTTCCCTGAAATACACAAATTAACTGACCTCCATAATTCCTACTTGGATGGTTTGCAGAAAGAAAAATTATGAAACATGGATTTCCAATCAACCATGAGCCACAAAACCTTACAATTAAAATCCAAGCCATCTGTTTAATTTACTTACACAAGTTAAGCTTCTGACATTAAAAGGGAGGAAAATAACAGGGAAGACAAGCTGGATCTTTAGAGATGAGCATTCATGCTCAACTAAAACAATTCAAGTCTGTTCATATTGCACCAGAAGATATCTGAAAAAGCTAAGTTTAAAATGTGGTGATGGAAGAAGATCCAAGCTAAAAGAAAGAAATACCATAGATATCGGCAACAGCCTCTATTGCTTTCTGCTTTGTCCTCTCATCATTCATGGCCAGAATCTTCAGGACTACCTTTTGCTATTTGAACCACAGAGAACATAATTGAATTGAAAAAAGATAGTGAAGAAGCTTAGAACTACCACTGCGAAGGCATAAATTAGGCCGCGAAGGAAAGAATTTGAGCGAATCTAATGCTGGAGCAATACATACCTGTGCCATCTTCAGGAAAGAGAAGGATGGAGGGGGTGGGAAGAAGAGAAAGATGGAAGGCTTGCCTCTCGGCAAATGTAGAAAAGGGTGGGTTTTGTGCATTCCAAAAGAATTCAGTTCTGCTGTTCAGGCTGAACATTTTAGGAACCATAGGCATTCTCGGATATTACAAATCAAAGTAGAGCTTAGGATGGTCGTTTGATCAGGACTCAGCCAAACTCATTGGAGGATTCAGGTAGTACCGGATTGTTTGCTGGTGCACAGGAACTGGACCGCATGATACACAGGGTGGGGTGGGGACTGGGGATGATTACAGGAGGTTGTTGTCAAACTCGCCTGCCATGCGTACAAAAAAGGCAGCCTTTTGCGCTTTTAAAGATTCTTTTCTCACCAAAACCTGGAGTTAAATTGTCGCAGAGCGACGGGAGCGTTGAGGTGAAAAAAGAAGAGAGGTGGGCCAATTCTTCACGACATCTGATCGATTCTTTGGAATGTACACCGAGTTGGCATATCTATTATAAAATTAATTTTATAATTAAATAAATAATACTTTATATTAAATTTTAAATTTAAAATTATAATATTTTTTTATTTTTAAATAAATTTTATATTCTGATGTATCGAAACAGACTCGGGTTTAGACCAGTATAACCATTAGCAAGCGAGTGCAGGGTAAAGAAAAGCATTGGAGTTTCGCCAGAGCATGATACTCGGAATAAAGGAACAGAGCAGAAAAAGGGTTCTGAGTCGATGTAACGAGAGCATCTCCAGGGCCACCACTACTGTACAAGATGAGGAGGTAGAAACTCTACGCAAAGACTTTAGTAGAAAGGTCGACTTCTCAAGGCAACAACTAAATAGAAGTTTGCCTTGATCAGCTGATCGTTAGGAGGGTGACTTGGCCTAAATGTCTTCTCGAAAGTTTTGAAGGAAAAATGGCATCTGACTGGTGATTTAGAGGTGTACCCAATTGGCACTGGCCGCTTTATGTTCCGTTTCAAATTTGAGGAGTATTTGATTAAAGTAACCATCAAGGGCTCTTAGATGACCGGATGCGGGATGCCAGATGCTTGGTTTGGAACCACTAGAGACTAAATTTCAAAGCTTTTAAAACCCCAATTATAACGCTGCAATATGGATGCAGATTAAAAAGTTACTTATGGAAATATGATTTAAGACTCACATTTGGAAATAGCTTTAGCAGTAGACAAACCCCTACGGTTGGGTAATCTAATAATCTAATAAAGAATTTGAAGCTGCAAAATTTAGTTAGAATGTCTATTCAATTTAATTTAGAGAAACCCTTAGGGATTGTTTGGACGGAAGGGGAGGGAAGGAAAAAGAAAAAAAAAGAGGGAAAGAGAATGAGAGTAAGCACTATAAATTTATAGGTAACGTGACGAGAAAAAAATATTTAAATTACTTTTTTGAAAGACCAAAATATTCTTTCATTCTCCATAATTTTCTCATCCGACGATTTATTCCTTGCCCTTCATTCTCTTAGCTATGAGCTCTTAAAACATAGTAGCAAGAGGAGAAGGAATGCAAGCATAAACACTGAGTAAGGAAGAAGGAGAAGGCGAGGACGAGGAACGCAAGTGTCAACACTGAGTAAGGAAGAAGGAGAAAAAGCAAAAATATTTTCTGTTATTGCATTAGACTTCCTGATTGTTGGGGAAATTATTGCGAAATTATTTATCCAATTATTGATTTTATGATTAACAAAAGCCATGAGTATATTCATTGTATTTCTGATAAATTTGATAAGTGTTTCAGGTATTAAGATCGATTATTTATTTAAAAGACATATTGAAACAAGTTTGAATCAATTTTGAATTGAATTTCATTAAAATATATTTAAGTTCAGAACTTGGAGCCACACCCACTATGTCTGAAGCTTACTCCAGATAGTATCAGAACAGTTATAGTTTTTTGGCACGGTTCAGAGTCAACACCTAGAGTTTCAGAGCCACACCTGAGGTTTTGAAGCCAACACATGAATAGGTGGAGCCAACTCCAACCTGAGATACATTAAAGAAGCTATTTTCTGCTTCAGAAGTCGGAGTCGACACATGGATTTCGGGAGCCGACTCCAACCTGATAACAAAGACTTGATTTTTTTAAGCATTTTCATGAGTCGACACATCAGTTTTTGGAAGCCAACTCCAGTCTGAGTGGAGTCGACACTTTGTAAAGTCGGAGCCGACTCCTCATCGAATCAACTTTTTGCTATTTATGGAAATACGATATGGAACCGACACATGAAAAGTTGGAGCCGACTCCAACCTATCAGAAACGATTTTCAAAAGTGCCAGATCAGCTCTAATGGTAACTTTTCTTCACCTAACCCCCAATGGATCTATCTCTTTGCGTGAGGAAGCAATCTACCTACTCTGTAACGGCTATTTTTCACCTAATCTCTATATAAAGAAGGGATTCGTCCGTTTGAAAAAGAGAGAAAAGAAAATCAAGAAAATAGCAAAAAAATTGAGAGAAATTTGAAAAGAAAGAGAGAAAAGAAAATCAAAAAATAGCAGAAAAATCGAGAAAATTTTGAAAAGAAAGAGGGAAAGAAAAATCTCTGAGTCCACGCTCATTTGAAGAGAGATCCAAGAACAATCCAAAAAGCTTCAAATAGTTCAAGTTCAAAGGATTCTCAAAGAAGGAAAAGAAGAAAAGTCAAGAAGTCCTAATTCCTCAAGTTCTCTTCCGTACTTAGTCTTCAAGAATCAGAGCTACATCTTGATTCAACCAGCCAAAAGAGATGAGGAAAAGAAGAAAAGCTCACATCAATCTTGCTTCAATCAGGCTTTTCCAACCTTTATTCATTTATATTGCTTATTTGCTCATTTAAGGAGCTTTAAATTTGCTGTAAAATATTTATTGATTTGTTGTGTGCTAATTCAATCAGGGGATTGAATTAGTTGAGGTTGTTAACCTTGGGATAAGCTAAGTGTAGCTTACATTGAAATTTGTGCTGGTGAACCCGGAAAAACTAGCTGGGTTCGTTGTGATCCCGTGTAAAATAACAAGTTAGAGTTGTGAGCTTGTAAAATAACTCGACTGTAATATGGATGATTATAGTTTGGACCCAAGAGTGCTTGGGAGTGGACGTAGGTGTTGGTTACACCGAACCACTATAAATTCTTGTGTTTGTCGTGCTTGACTTTATCTCTATCTCATTGTTCTTTACATTGTTGCATTTATTTGCTAGTTAACTTAATTGGTTTTAAGTTTTAATTATTAAATTTTTAAAAGAACCCAATTCACCCCCCCTCTTGGGTTACCATATGGGCCAACAATTGGTATCAGAGCTTATGCTCATTTCAGTTTGATCTAACAATCAAAAGTCAAAGATCCAAATGGCAGCTCAAGCTGGATCTTCATTTGCTGAAGGTCAATCCATAAATAGACCTCTTTTATTTAATGGTTCAAATTATTCTTATTGGAAAGCTAGAATGAAAATTTTTATTCAAGCTTTAGATTATGAACTATGGAGTGTAATCATTAATGGACCTAGCACACCCACACACGTAGTATATGGTTCAATAGTTCCTAAACCCGAAAGGGATTAGAATGAGAACGATAGGAAAATGGCTCAACTTAATGCAAAAGCTATGAATGTTTTATATTGCTCTTTAGATGCAAATAAATTTAATAGAATTTCCACTTGCATTTCTGCTAAAGAAATTTGAAATAGACTAGAAGTTACCCATGAGGGTACTAATCAAGTTAAGGAATCAAAAATTAATATTCTAGTGCACAAATATGAATTGTTTAGCATGGAACAAAATGAAACTATCACATGCATGTACACTAGATTTACGGATATTGTAAATGGTTTAAAGAGTCTTGGTAAGACTTATACTAACTCTGAATTGGTACGCAAAATACTTAGGTCTCTTCCAAGATCATGGGAAGCAAAAGTAACTGCCATCCAAGAAGCCAAAGACCTCAATGATCTACCTTTGGAGGAGCTACTTGGATCCTTGATGACCCATGAATGACCATGAAACAACATCAAGAGGAAGAGGTCAAAAAGAAAAGAACCATTGCTCTTAAGGCTGCAGAAAAGGAAACAAGCAGCAGTGAAGAAGAAGAGAAAGATGATGAGACAGCTCTCCTAGCTAAGAAATTTAAAAAATTTATGCAAAGAAGGAGACCCTTCTATAAGAGAAAGTTTGGAACAAAAATGGAAGGAGAAAGAGAGAAAGAGAAGGACAAAGAAAAGGAAAAAGAACCTTTGACATGTTATGAGTGTAAAAAGCCGGGGCATTTTCGATCTAAATGTCCTCAATTAAAGAAGGGTTACAAGAAGAAGAAGAAGGCATATCTTAAAACATAGAGTGATAGCGAAGAATCCTCTTTCGAGGAGGAACAAAAAGAGGTTGCAAACATTTGCTTCATGGCAAACGACGACAACGAGGTAAGTTCTGAAACCCCTTTTGATGACTTCACTTTTGATGAGTTATATGATGCTTTCAATGAACTAGTCAATGATTTCAAAAGCTTGAGAATTAAAAACAAATCTTCGAAAAATAAAATCTAAACCTTGTCAAAGAAAAGGATAAACTAACTCATGAAGTTAAAAACTGAAATCTAAAAATGAAATTTTGATAAAAGAAAAAGAATCAACTTCCAATGAAAATGTTAGTTTGAAGAAAGAAATTGATATGTATAAAAATATTGTTGATAAATTTACATATAGTTCTGAAAAATTAAATTTGCTATTAAATAATCAAAGAGTTGTATTTGATAAAGCTGGATTAGATTATAGGCCTAACATGAAACAAAAGTTTGTTAAAAATTTCTTTATAAAAGAACAAGTTAAAAATGATGTTTCATGTTATTGCTGTAACAAGAAAGGACATAAAGCTTATGAATACAATTTTAGAAAAACAAATAAAAATTTAAATATTAAAGGCAAGAAAATATGGGTTCCAAAAGGAACAATTTTTATTGCGACTAACCATGAAGGACCCAAGAAAGCTTGGGTACCTAAACATAAGATTTGATTATCTTGCAGGAGTGTCTTGTGGCCAAAGGATCAAAACGTAAGTGGTATCTTGATAGTGGCTGCTCAAGGCACATGACGGTGACAAAGATCAATTCATCACCCTTGAAGATAAAAGAGGAGGAGTTGTTACTTTTGGAGATAATGGCAAAGGCCAAATTATGGGATTTGGTAAAATTCAAATAACTTCCATCCGCTTTTATAAAAATATTTTATATGTTATAGGTTTAAAGCATAATCTAATTAGCATTAGCCAATTATGTGATAAAGGTTTCAAAGTTTCCTTTGAAGCTTCTATTTGCACTGTTTCTAATCCCATAGACAATAGCATTATATTTGTTGGTAATAGAAATAGCAATGTATACTTAATTGATTTAGACAATTTGTCTACTAGTAACCATTGCTTAATTGCTGATAATACTAAAGTAAATGAGATTGAATGGCTATGGCATCGTAGATTAGGTCATGCAAGCACACACTTAATTTCAAAATTAATAAGAATGGATTTAGTTAAAGGACTTCCAAAACTGGATTTTAAAAATAATAGAATTTGTTATGCATGTCAATTTGGAAAACAAACTAGAAATTCTTTCAAATCTAAAAATATTGTTTCAACTACTAGGCCACTTGAACTACTTCACATGGACCTTTTTGGACCTACTAGAACCACTAGTCTAGAAGGAAAGAAATATGGTCTTGTGATAGTAGATGATTATTCTAAATTCACTTGGTATTGTTTTTGGCTCATAAGAATGAGACTTTCTCGATATTTCTGAAATTCTTCAAGAAAGTCACAAATGAGAAAAACAACACCATAGTGTCTCTTAGAATTTGAAAATCATCAATTTGAAAACTTTTGTATTGAAAATGGCATTCATCATAATTTTTTTGCACCTAGAATACCACAACAAAATGGAGTTGTAGAAAGAAAGAATAGGACTTTAGAAGACATGGCCCGTACCATGCTATGCGAAAGCCAACTCCCAAAGTACTTCTAGGCGAAAGCTATAAACACAGCATGTTACATCCTTAATAGAGCTTTAATTAGGCCAATTCTTAAGAAAACTCCTATGAACTATGGCATAATAGGAAACCTAACATTAGTTATTTTCATGCATTTGGTTGTAGATGTTTTATTCATAATAATGGTAAAGACAATCTTGGGAAGTTTGATGCAAATCTGATGAAGGCATATTCTTAGGTTATTCAACATCTAGTAAAGCATATAGAGTATTTAACAAGAAATATTTAATTGTAGAAGAATCAATTCATGTAGTATTTGATGAATCTTTAGCATCAAGTTCTGAAAAGATTGATGATGAGGAAGATACAATTTTGCTTGAAAGAGATATTGAAAAGTTGAACATAGATGTATCTTCAGATCATGAACAAGAAGCTAAAGATGATGACTCACCTAGGAATGATGTTATTGATACTACTCGCAATGATGTAGATCTTCCTAGAGATTGGAGATATGCTTATGGTCATCCTAAGGATTTAATCATAGGTGATCCATCTCAAGGAGTAAGAACTAGATCATCAATGAGAACATCAATAATCATCTTGCATTTGTATCTCATATAGAACCTAAAACCATTGAAGAAGCTGAAAAAGATAATAATTGGATGTTAGCTATGCAAGAGGAATTAAATCAATTTACTAGGAATAATGTATGGTCCTTAGTTGATAGACCCAAAGGTCATTCTGTTATAGGATCTAAATGGGTATTTAGAAATAAATTAGATGAAAATGGCATAGTAATTAGAAATCAAAGCTAGATTAGTTGCTAAAGGATATAATCAAGAAGAAGGAATTGATTTTGATGAAACCTTTGCACCTGTAGCTAGATTAGAAGCAATTAGACTATTACTTGCATTTGCATGTCATATGAATATTAACTTATTTCAAATGGATGTTAAAAGTGCATTTTTAAATGGCTTTATAAATGAGGAAGTTTATGTAGAACAACCCCAGGTTTTAAAATCATGAATTTCCAAATCATGTTTTTAAATTACACAAAGCACTATATGGTTTAAAACAAGCACCTAGAGCTTGGTATGATAGATTAAACAAATTTCTAATTGAAAATGATTTTTTCAGAGGAAATGTTGATAAAACCCTATTTTAAAAAGAAAAAAACTTATTAGTAGTACAAATTTATGTAGATGATATTGTATTCGGTGCTACTAACAATCTTTTGTGTCAAGAATTTGCTAAGTTAATGCAGGGTGAATTCGAGATGAGCATGATGGGAGAACTCAACTTCTTCTTGGACTCCAAATCAAACAAGAAAAAGAGGAATCTTTATCAACCAAACAAAGTACACAAAAGAAATTCTCAAGAAGTTTGGTATGGAACAAGTCAAACCTCTCGGAACACCAATGAGTCCTTCATGCAAGTTAGATAAAGATGAAGATGGTAAGCCTGTTGATCAAAAATATTATAGAGGTATGATCGGTTCACTACTTTATTTAATAGCTAGTAGACCAAATATCATGTTTGCAGTATGCTTATGTACACGATATCAATCTGAACCTAAAGAATCTTACTTAATTGCAGTAAAAGAATACTTAGATATCTAAATGGAACTAAAAATGTAGGATTATGGTATTCTAGAGACTCAACATTAAATTTGATTGCTTATACTGATTCTGATTATGCTGGTTGTAAATTAGATAGAAAGAGTACAAGTGGTGCATGCCAATTTTTAGGAAGTAACTTAATCTCTTGGTTTAGCAAAAAGCAAAATTCGGTTGCATTATCAACTACTGAAGCTGAATATGTTGCAGCTGGAAGTTGCTATGCTCAAATCCTTTGGATTAAGCGACAACTTGAAGATTATGGTATAACACTTGATAAAACACCAATTAGATGTGATAACACTAGTGCAATCAATTTAACTAAAATCCAATCCAACATTCAAGAACTAAACACATTGAAATTAGATATCATTTTATTAGAGAACATGTAACTAATGACATTTGTCTTGATTATGTTTGTACTGATGAACAATTAGCTGACATTTTTACAAAACCCCTAAATGAAGAAAGATTTTGTTATCTTAGAGAAGAATTAGGAGTTTGTGATCCATTGGAATGAATTTTAAATCTCCTAGGAATGATTATCTAGAATTTAATCATTTTTTCTAATTTTTTTTAATTTTAAGGATGATTTATCTAGATATTTGAACCCCTTGATTCATCACATTCAAAGTTGATTTAGCCAAAATTTGATGTCAATCCGGACAAGTTTCAGATCCTTTGAAATTCTCTTATTTTTTTGAAACTGTCATGGAGCCGACTCCTCTGGTATCGGAGTCGACTCCAGTTTTGTCTGAGACTTTAGAGCCAACACTTGCTTTTCTAGAGTCGACTCCACTTCGGGCACTGACTGTGTTAGCGACATGGAGCCGACACCTCGCTTTGTGAGAGTCGACTCCAAGTGGTCCCAGGTTGACTATTTAGGGCAGAGTCGATACCTATCTTTTTCTAAGTCTCTCCTAACGCTCCTAAACTCTTCTAAACCCATCCCAAAACCCTAAATCTCTCAAATTAGCCTCTCCATAGCACTCAATGGCACCCAAGTGCAGAGGATCATTGTTTGGAGGAAGAGTGACGACGGGGAAGCGTACGGCAAGGCGTCCGACGCGTGAACCCACTCTGGAGTCATCCTCCAACTCAACCGCATCCACTCCCAGTGCTATACCTAGCCCCTCCTCACCATAAATTGATACCCTAGCCTGCCAAATCATTACCATGGGAAGGAAAGTGGATTTCAAATTTTTTGAAGCCGAGGGTTTTGCTATTGGGAGACAAATCAAGGAGCTCGGTTGGAAAAATGTATGTTCCTTAGATGTTCCCATATATTCGGCTCTAGTCAAGGAATTTTATTTTAATTTATCAAGAGGAGATGGAGGATTAGTCAGTATGGTTAGAGGAAGAAGAATACATCTCACATCCGAAATTTTAGGTAATCTTTTGGAAATCCCTGTTGTAGGATTGATTGCTAACAGTTATAATGACCGGGCTGGGGCTTTGTCAAGGATGTTAGGTAGAGATTTCACTGAATTTGAGGAAATAAGGGCAAATCAGTTGCCCCTTGAGCTTATACTTCTACATAATATATGTGGTAGGATCCTATTTCCTAAAACTGGCAGGTTTGAGTATGTCTCAGAGCGAGACATAGTGATTATGGATAGTATTTTGACTGGTCAGCCAATCAACCTAGCAGGAATGATGATTTGGTACATGGCTGAGGCCGGGAACAAGAGGAGATTGACCTTGCCTTATGGAATGGTTCTGACCATAGCATTCAAAGTCAAGGAGTTGTTATTTCTAATAGTGAGCCAATAAAAAACCTTAGGCATACTGATTATTACAGCTTGGCTATAGTGCATAGAATGGGATTCATGAAGGTGGATGGCAGATGGGAAAGAAAAGGTCATCTGATGAGAGAGCAGCCGACATTGGAGCCACTGCACCATCAAGGGCAGGTTTATCAGTGAGGCATCCATTATCAGAGCCTAACAAATCATCACCACCATCGGCACCTACTCCAGTTCCTGCACCTGTACCACTGCCTGTTCCTTCTGCTGGTTTTTCTAATATTCAGATAGAACAACTTAAAGAGTTTTATTCATTGGATGACAGAGTGAGCAAGATTGAATCCACCCTTGGATCTTCTTTAGAAGCTTTGAAAACTGATCTCATGCATATATTTGAGGAGCTCAAAAAAATTGGAGGAGATTCTAAGATATATTCTAAATGCAATGCAGAATTATAGGAGAAAATCACAGTGGCATATGCATTCTTTGACAGAAGGTTAAATGAATTTATCAGGGTTCAAAGTGATGGAATGGGAAAAATCTTAGAAGAACTCAAGAAACGTCTTAGAATTTGATACTTTTAGCTTTTGTTGTTTGATTTACCTTTTGATGTACTGAAGCTTAGTTTGAATCTTTGATGTAATTAGAATTTGATGTTTAGGTTATTATACTTTGATGTTTTTGAATGGAAGCAACATTATGTTATAGATGAATGATGTATGAAAGCAATTGTAATGTAATGTTTTGATACTTTAGTGAATGTCATATTTGCTATCTTTGAACTTTGATATTGAGTGACTTGGATTGAATTTTAATTCACTTAATATTTAATGTATTGATCAATACTATTTGCAACTTCTTAACCTTTTTGCTGATTACAAAAAAAAGGAGGAGATGTAAATGATATTTGTATATGCATAAAAGTTATAATTGAATGGGGAGAAGATAATAAAGAGAATGACACTTAAGAATAATACTTCAATGATACATTTTGGTCAAATAAATTCAAGATATGTATGAAGATTCAATGAACTTAACATATGCACAAATTTAGGGGGAGCTTAACCTTTATTTTAAATTGAGTAGTAATTATGCATTAATTGCTTATGCATATACTCAGTGTTTTTGTCATCATCGAAAAGGGAAAGATTGTTGAAAAAATTATTGTAAAATTATTTACCTAATTATTGATTTTGATGATTAACAAAAGCCATGAGCATATTCATTGTGTTTCTGATAAATTTGATAAGTGTTTCAGATATTAAGATCGATTATTTATCCAAAAGACATATTGAAATAAGTTTGAATCAGTTTTGAATTGAATTTCATTGAAATATATTTAAGTTCAGAACTTGGAGCCGACACCCACTGTGTCTGGAGCCGACTCCAGATAGTATCAGAATAGTTATAGTTTTTCGGCACTATTCGAAGTCGACACCTAGAGTTTCGGAGCCGACACCTGAGGTTTCGAAGCCGACACATGAATAGGTGGAGCCGACTCCAACCTGAGAAACAAAGAAGCTATTTCTTGCTTCAGAAGTCGGAGTCGACACATGGATTTCGGGAGCCGACTCCAACCTGAGAACAGAGACTTGATTTTTTAAGCATTTTCAGGAGTCGACACATCAGTTTTCGGGAGCGACTCCAGTTTGAGTGGAGTCGACACTTTGTAAAGTCGGAGCCGACTCCTCATCGAATCAACTTTTTGCTATTTATGGAAATACGATATGGAGCCGACACATGAAAAGTTGGAGCTGACTCCAACCTGTCAGAAATGATTTTCAAAAGTGCAGATCAGCTCTAACGGTAACTTTTCTTTACCTAACCCCCAACGGATCTATCTCTTTGCATGAGGAAGCAATCCACCTACTCTGTAACGGCTATTTGCCCACCTAATCTTTATATAAAGGAGGGATTCGTTCGTTTGAAAAAGAGAAAAGAAAATCAAGAAAATAGCAAAAATATCGAGAGAAATTTGAAAGAAAGAGTGAAAAGAAAATCAAGAAAATAGCAAAAAAATCGAGAGAAATTTGAAAAGTAAGAGGGAAAGAAAAATCTCTGAATCCATGCTTATTTCAAGAGAGATCCAAGAACAATCCAAAAAGCTTCAAATAGTTCAAGTTCAAAGGATTCTCAAAGAAGGAAAAGGAGAAAAGCCAAGAAGCCCTAATTCCTCAAGTTCTCTTCATGCTTAGTCTTCAAGAATAAGAGCTACATCTTGATTCAACCAGCCAAAGAGAGGAGGAAAAGAAGAAAAGCTCACATCAATCTTGCTTCAATCAGGCTTTTCCAACCTTTATTATTTATATTGCTTATTTGCTCATTTAAGGAGCTTTAAATTTTCTGTAAAATATTTATTGATTTGTTGTATGCTAATTCAATCAGAGATTGAATTAGTTGAGGTTGTTAACCTTGGGGTAAGCTAAGTGTAGCTTACATTGGGTTTTGTGCTGGTGAACCTGGGAAAACCAGCTGGGTTCATTGTGACCCCGTGTAAAACAACAAGTTAGAGTTGTGAGCTTGTAAAACAACTCGACTGTAATCTGGTGATTATAGTGTGGACCCAAGAGTGCTTGGGAGTGGACGTAGGTGTTGGTTACACCGAACCACTATAAATTCTTGTGTTTTTCATGCTTGACTCTATCTCTCTCTCTCATTGTGCTTTACATTGTTGCATTTATTTGTAGTTAACTTAATTGGTTTTAAGTTTTAATTGTTAAATTTTTAAAAGAACCCAATTCACCCCCCCTCTTCGGTTGCCATCTGGGCCAAATGTTAACAATCACTTCTGTAATTATTTTTGCTTAAAAAATATTAGATAGATCTTTCAATTTGTTAATAGACTAAATAATTGTGGTCCTCCTTTTCTTCTCTTCCTCCCTTGCTCTATCATCTCTTTTTTTTTAGCGATAAGAATTAGTTATTCATTCTAACAAATTTAATTGGTGTAAAAATAGAATCTGGGATTGATGCATTTGATTGACATCGAAAACATATTGTTATACATAGCCTTTCTTTTGTTGACAAAAAAAAAATGAAGCTTGGGTTTGTTCCTTTTATTTCACTTGCTCAAGACTTTAAGCATTAAATTGCACCAAGTAAAATTATTTTAAAAAGAAATTTAATGATGATTTTGTATTGAAAACTTGTTTTTCATCTTCTATTTGGGAATCTCCTTTTTATATTCTATTTGGGAATCTCCTTTCTTTCCAGAGTGCTAAATTATGCTTTTAGTAGTTTTCTAAATCTCATAGCCATTTCATATTTTCTTGTATAATTGTTTGATCATTGTTAAACTTTTAGATTGTTTTGAGTTTCTGATGGTATTTTAACTGTGAATTGAGTACCTTTCATGTCTTTTTATATAATTAGCCATAATATAAAGAATCATAAAATCTCTTTCTTCTTTCATTGATCCGAAGAAACTATTAGTTGCCATTTCCATAATGTTTTGAGAGCTATAATAGAGTTAGAGGCATATCTCAAACAACCAGATGGATCATAGATTCTTTTAGAAATACTCAACAGTAGTAGATTCAACCCATTTTTTAAGATAAAAATAATTTGTTAAATTATGTTACATTAGTTTATTTGTATCAAATCTATTTAATAAAATTGTTTAATGTCAGGATTGTGTTGGGGCAATTGATGGAACATATGTTCATGTGAAAGTTTCTTTTGAAGATGCTCCCCAGTATCGAGCTAGGAAAGAATACCCAACACAAAATATGTTGGTTGCATGTTCTTTCAATTTGAAATTCACCTATGTCTTGCCTAGTTGAGAAGGCACAGCATTCGACTCAAGAATTCTCAAAAAAGCATTAAAACAATAATATCCACTTAAGATTCTAGAAGGTAATTTTAAAAAGAAAAAATATTTCATATATAATTTCGTAGAATAATATAATGATGAATAATTTAATGATGAATGTAATTCTTTCTAGGAAAATACTATCTTATTGATGCTAGATATATGTTGAAGGGAGGACTTATTGCACCTTATAGAGGAGAACGTTATCACTTAAAAGAATACTCAAGAAATCCACCACAGAATACTCGGGAGTTATTCAACCTTTGACATACATCTTTATGCAATGCAATTGAAAGGGCATTTGGCATACTTAAAAAAAGATTATAGAGAGCAAAACTGAATCGCATTATAGTATACACAGAAACATTATTTTAGCATGTTCTATTCTACACAATTACTTAATCGCTGTAGATCCAAATGAGAGCCTTATTGCTGAGGTGGATGAGGAACTTGCAAATCAAAATAGTTGTTTAGAGGAACATCGTAACAATGTAGATGATAATGTTGATTCAGCTATTGGAGAGTTCATTAGAGATTCCATAGCAGCTGATATGTGGATGGATTACATAAGATGATCATATGATATCTTATTTGTATTTTTTTCCTTGTTTCATAACTTTTTTAAACTTTGTAGTGATATATATTCTTGGATTTCTGATATATACTCTTTCTAATTATTTCTTTACATAATACTATTAGTATAAAAAATGCCAAAAAGAAAGATATCTGAAGCTGAAGACCCGAAAGGGGTGGAGACATACTTCCTTAGACACCTACTATGAATGATGTTCTAATTGATGCATTTTTGCACCAATAAAACTTGGGGAATAGAGTTATGGAAACTTTATATCACATGCATACAACAATATATTGCAAGAGTTGGAAATGTGATTCAATAATAAGTAATTTGATAAAGGGAAGATTAAGAATCACATAAAGTATATAAAGAGAATTTTTTCTAAGTGTTATGACTTGTTTAAGAATAGAATGAGTGGTTTTTCTTGGAATCCAATTACAAAAATGTGGAGCATCAAGTCTGAAGTATGGCAAAAGTTAATTGAGGTATGTAATAATATTAAAGTTTTTTGTTTAATTGATTTCTTTCATAGATTGTAAAACTTCATATTTAAATACTTTTAACAGAGTCCATTTATATTCTTTTGTTAGGCTAAACCTGAAGCCGCTAAGTGGATGAACAAGCCCATTCCAAATTATGAAAAGTTTGTGCAACTTTATGGAGGAGATAGGGCTACAGGAGAGCGTGCTGAGATAGTAGCTAAAATTAGACAATGAAGAACTAACCTTTGTGAGGAGATCTTGCTTATGCTATAGAAGACATTGATCATATGGTATTCCAAAATAAAGTAAATTTAGAAAGTTTTAATGCATTCGATAACAATGATCAAAATTTTTCTACTCTTGAAGCACATTCTCAAGCAACCTCCAAAGGAGTAACATCATCCAAGAATAAAAAATCTAAGAGTAGAACATCGAAAGATGATGCAGAACTTGAATTTATGAAAAAGAGATTTAAGTAGGTTGCTGAAGTAATTGTGAAATCAACAGCAGACTTAACTAAATCAATATTGAAGACTACCAAAAACTCCTAATTTTTGAGAGGGAAGTCTGGGATCATGTGGTAAAGTTAGGAGTTAAGACACACAAGTATCAACTGCTTATCTGTTTTAATTCGAAAGCCTGATATGTTGAGAGCTTTTCTTGGATGTCTAATTGAACAGCGCAAGAAACTATTACTACACATGGTATTTTGTTGATATGTCATCTTTTAGATGGTTTTATGGTTTTTATTTTTGATTCATATGACATCTCTTAAGTGGTTATGTGAACTACATTTTTGGTTGATATATCATTTCTTTTAATCATTTTGTTTAAACTCATTTGGATATTATGGTTTGGATGATATGAAATATTAAATCTATCAAAGTTTTGCCTGCAGAACTAAGGTTTCAATAATGCCTATATCCCTGAACCGTAAACCCCCTTTAGCCTATCATTTCCTATTATAATGGGAACAATATCCATCATTGGCGAACAGAAAATGGATAATAAAGGAAATATAGTATTCATGCTCAAATCACTATTCAGCAAATAAAAGAATAATTACATTTGACGCACAGGTTTGATTTTAAAGTGTATTATTTTGATTAACAGTAAAAATTGAAATGGACAATTCATACCACTGCAATGGACCAGTATGTATGCCTGGGGTCCAGGATGTGTCCCAAGGCCGGGCTTTCTATGGTGTGATGAAATACTACCGGGATGGAGTGGTTCCTTAGTCCTTACTACAAGAGATGGTCCAACATTGAGGACAAAAGCAAAACTGGAGAAATAGTAATTGCTATAATTTGTAGTTTTAGTCAACTTTAGATTTGTCTCTTAGGATATCTAGAGGAATGTAGTAAGGATTTTAATTGTTCCATATAACACTATTACAGTCATGGTATTTATCCTTTTCTCAAAGTGGGTCAGAGCATTATCAATAATAAGTAAAATATTATGATAATATATATATGTACAAACAGTTTTTGAAGTGTGGCGGTTTTATTATGAAAATAGTTCCATGTATGCCCCTTTTTTCAATTATAACCAATGATAACATAAATGAACAAATATATCATGTGAAGTGTGCAGGGGTATTTGTCACATAACTCTTTCTTTTTTCCTTCCCTTCTATCCAAACAAGATAATATTGCCTTTCTTTTCCTTTTTCATCTTTTCCAAATAAGAGAAAGAAAACAATCCTTCCTTTACCTTTCTTTCCCTTCCATCCTTTTTCTTCTTTTTACTCTCCTCTTTCTTTCCCTCCAAAAATCCAAACAAAGCCTTAATGCCCATGGGACGATGGAGATAATCCTAATTAGTAAACCTTTAGTTATGAATGTAGTCCACTTTGTATGTAGGAAGATTAGTCATAGAATAACTAAATGTGGGTTTGCTGTACAATTTGAAAGATTGCTTTGGTTGAAAAGGAACTGGATTCTTCGAAAAGCCTGCTAGTCTCTGTGTATGATAAGGAGTGAATGGATGTACGGTCCATGGATGTTTGCTAGAAGATAGCAGTCCTCCATCAACAGAAACTTTAAGGAGGGAAACCGAGATACCTAGTTAAACTGATCCATTTTCACTAAGCAAACTGCAAGTCATAGTAGCTGACTGTAAGTCAATTCTATGACTCAGAGGAAGTTAACACGAACACATTTATAGTATATGTCTTCGGCAAAATGAAACTACTGAATATCTTTTTATTAACATGCCCCAAATTTTGACAGATATGGAGTCTCTTGGATGATCAATTTGGCTCACAGTAGAGTCTATGAAAATAGTATTTAATTTTATTTGTAGTCCTTCTACTTCAATAGACCAGAGGAAGGGGAATTGTACCATGATCCATATCTTATAGTGCATTTAGAGAAGCAAGAATGAGGAGGCATTTCCGTAAATTAAGGAGTCCATGAAGCATCCTACTCCAAGCTGAATGTTTATTACAAGAATTCTTCAAAGTGTCATACTTCATGTCATCCTGATTGAAGATGCTCTACTCCTACTCTTTTAGAAGCTCCAACTATAGATTTCTTGGTCTCCCACCACCTAGAAGCTCCAACAATGAATTTGATGGCTCCACGAGAGTGGCTTTAGTATGAGCTAATTATATTCTTCAAGATGAGCTTAACAAATTCATTGTTGTAGGGGCAATTATGTGAATGAATGCTTCTATTCCTTAAATTGAACTAATGGCTGTATGGCATGGTTTTAAGAAAATCATCTCCTCCTCTTTAGCATAGGACTTTATTATTGAATGTGATTCTAGCATGATAATAGAGTTGATTCATATTACTTCTCATTGTTTCTATTCTTTGCTGTGAAGTATAAAGAAGATGCTACTCTCCTTCAAAGCTACCATCATTGTCAAGCATATCTTCAAAGAAACAAACCTAGCTATTGATTTTCTTGCTACTAAAGAGGTGACCCTTCTTCATAGCATGTGTTAAATGATCAGCCTCTAGAAGAATTGATTCCTATCCTAAGTGCAAATGCTAGAGTTGTCTTTTTCCCTCAATCACTTCTAAAACAACTCTCTTACCAAAAAAAGAAAAAAAAACATTTCCTCTTCTCCATGAAAGAAAAATTTAAGAAAAAATATATTAAGAGGTAGAATAATGAGAGTTTCAGCTTTAACTTTTTTCCAAGTAGGAAAATAACAATAGGCAACAATATCAAAGGTATACTATTATTACTTATCCAACTTGTTAGAAAATTATATTAGCTTGATTCAAATTTTTAAATCCTTATTTGGGAATCACATATTATATGTTTAATGCAAGTATACTTGCATAATTGAAGTATAGGACTTTCAAGCTTGGTTGGGCCTTGTAGGTTTTGGTTGGTGTCAAGCGTGCGCATTGCTCAAGTTGGTATAATGAGTTGTGATGTGATGTGATATGCATGGCATCAATGCATGCATGGCTCAAGGTAAAAGTGGATTAGAAATATCCAAGTACCTATATTCATAAAAAAAATAGATATGAGTATGGATAGAAAATTATTTGATCTTTATTTAAATATTTAGCTCTACTTTTAATACTAATTGTTGTTATATAACACTCATAAACTTTTAAAGAAAAAAAATGGCATATTAATATAGTATTTGAACATATTTTTTGACTATAATAATATGGTATTAATATAGTATTGACCATATTTGTGATCATAATAATATGGTTTTGATCATATTAATTTGAATATCTTTATAAAAGTCTTGTGGTGAGCATTAGAAAAAAAAACAGCACCTATTGATTATATTAATATAATTAGGGATATATAATGGATTAGTTGTTAGTGTAATAGCTACTGGTAGTAATACTAGTGAAATTCTTATAACAATAAGTTTACATTAAGGATTTATTTAAATTTTTACCATTTTATATTAGTTATGAATATAGTATTACCTGATGGTATAGCATTAATAGATCAAACTAAGATCAGAGCCAATCGTAAGTTAGAATTATAAAGAAATATATTAAAATATAAAAGATCTAGTTTAAATAAGATCAAGATAAAATATATGAAATATAATTTTAATCAAATTTAAAATAAAAATAAAAATTAAGGATCATGAAGTTTATAAAAAAGATTATTTTAAATTAGTAATTTATAAAAAAATGATTGAGGAAGATATTAGTTGAATAATTAAAGAAGGTTAAATAAAATAGGGTAGTATAATTAAAATAATATGATCATATGACGCTTACCAAATTGAAGAAAAACTCATATAAGATGGTCATAAAACAATTAATGCTTTATAATACAAAATATTGAGTGTTAAAAATAATAAGTACACAAATTAAGTATAGTCGAGATAAGATGTTGAAACAGATATGTAACAAAATAAGAAAAAATAGAATAATAAATAAAATCATCATATAAAGGTAGAGATAGTATTAATTAATAAAATGATGATTTAAATAGTTTAACATATCCAATATAGGTCTAAAAATGTATCAATGCGAAGAAGAAATTTAATACATGTATAAAAAAGAGGGATAGGAAGAAAGCAGCAGAGAAGTAGTAGAGAAAGACCTAATACCTTTATATTTATAGAGAGTAAGGCCCTAAATTAAGTGGAATAGAAAAGAGACATGTAGCTAACCTTGACTAGTTTAGAATTGAGGCTTTTTTGTTATAGTTGTTATTGGTGATATTTCTAATTTGTTAGTGATGAAGTTCAATTATCCAACTATATATATATAGGGGGGGGATAGACCTGGCTATATTTGAATATAGTTAGGTTTAGAATCGGATCACCTTCTCCACCTTTGAATCCACACGGATTCTAAAGTCACCCTACCTTTTTTACTTTTTTCGTCTTTAAGATTATGAAATGTGGATCAAGGATGGGCAAGTAACTGGGTCTAAGCTTAGCTATATTCGAATGTAGCTAAGTTTATCTCATATATATATATATACATATGTATTTGATATATATTTGCATCCATTTAAAATAATATGGATACAAATTTTATATCCAACCAATATTTATATTTATATCTATATTGTCTAATGAAAAGGATATAAATACAGATACACCGATTTTCAAGATATAAATACAGATACACTGATTTTCAATCTATATATGATCCATTTTCAACTTACAAATGGTTAAGATTTTTCGGCTACACACTCCAACTAGAATTATTTTTAATTTGACCCTTGTATCTATAAAGGGCATTTTTAGGGTGCCAATGCAAGCAAGTCATTAAGGCTTTCATTTATTCAATCATTAAGGCTACTATGGGCCTCTTTAGATTGTTAACTTGGTCTGAGCCTATAAGAAGATTCTAATTCCAAGGTCCTAGCACAACCTAAAGTTAAGTCTTGTTTAAGCATTTTTAGTTTGCCATGATTTAAGCAACTAAGAACTTCTTTCTGTTTTAATTTTCTCTATTATTATTTTTTCATTCTTTCTTCAATTATCCTTTTTTATCTTACCTTCTTCTTGGCCAACTAAAGAAGTCATTGGTTAGAACTCTATACAATTGTGCTCATAATAGAAGACTCCATACTAAGCTAGAATCAATATCATATCGTGGGGATGATCTTGCTAAATACTTGCAATAAGAGACAAAATTTATTCTTAGGATACTATTTTTTCATACCATGTTCTAGGCAAGCTTTTAGATTTCATTTTATTATTTATTTTTTACTGTTACTTTTAAGAGTCTTTTTGTGTACAATTGTTAGAATTTTTTTGGAAAATTTCAAAAGTTGTTTTCCAACAAGTTAAGAATGAATTTCATGTATATCTTAGTATGTGCAAATATTTGCATACTTAAAGGTCTAGTATGTTAAAAAAAAATTGTCATCAAATATTATTATTATTGATTAATTATCTCAACTAAATTATACTATTAAAAAGATTAGTATTTTTTTCTAATTTGGAGTTCATTTTAAATCTTTTACACATCACCTTTAGAAATAAAAATCATAAAATTTTCTACTCTAAAATTTATGCATTAATCATTAAATCAAAATTCAAAACAAATTTTATTTTTGCAACTTTGAAAATAGTGTAGAAATCTTTATAATAGTTCTTCAAATTAGAGAACCAATTATTATAGCTTCTCTAAAAACTACAAAAGACTAGTTTTTGTTGGGTATAAAAATTGCTTTCTTTATTTTTATAACCTAGAATATTATTAGCATATTTAAAGTATTCAATACTTTATTTAAAAACCTCACAAATATACTTTCTTATGCTTTAATTACTCTACTTAAAAATTTAGAGACCAATGAACTAAAGTGCATATTTTAACCTTCAATACAACTCAACTCAACTAAGCCTTTTCCCAACTACATAAGGTCGACTACATGAATCTGCTTTCTTCACTCTACTCTATTTAGGACTAAGTCAATACTCAAATTATAAATAATTATATCTTTTTAATTATTTTTATCTATGTCAGTTTAGGTCATCTCTACCGCTATCATTACCATGGATGTTAAAAGATAACTTTTTCTAACTAAATCATTTAAAGGTCTTCGTTCTATATGTCCAAACCATATTAATCAATTTTTTCTCATTTATCTTCAATTAGAGTTACTCCTATTATTTCTCATATATGTTTATTTTAATTTTATCTTTTAAAGTTTTAGCATATATTCATCTTAACATGTGCATTTTTGTTACACTTAATTATTCACATGTTATTTCATTATTGCCCAATACTCTGTTCCATATAGCATAGCTAGCCTAATAGCGATTTTATAAAAAAAAAAAAATTTAATGGGATGCATCGATCATACAATACTTTCGAAGTACTTCTCTACTTAATTCATCATGCTTTAACTCTATAATTTACATCATCTATTTTACCTTCTTGCTGGATAATTAATCTCAAATACCAAAATTTTTTACTCCTTGGTATCTTTTGGTTTACGATCTTCATTATTTCTTTATTTATATTTCTACTTCCACTAAATTATATTTCATGTATTTAGTTCTACTCCTTTTGAAACCCTAAGATTCTAAAGCCTCTCTTCAAATCTTTACTTAGCATTTAATTTAAATTTAGTTTCATCAATCAATACTATATCGTCTGTAATAACATACACTATGTGATACCATCTTGAATATATTTAATTAATTTATCCATAACTAATACAAAAAGATACGAACTATAGGTTTATATATTTTAACCTTCAATAGCTACCCTAATTTAGAATAACTACTCTCATTTAACGTAATATTCAATGCACTATTAGTTTAATATTGTATTTTTATAGACAAAAAGTTCATAAGTAAAATATGTCATTAATTAAATAGATCCTAAATGGATCACTTTCGAATTAACAGATCCATCCATAATATATGATATGATTATTTCGTGTTATAATCATATTGACATGTTTACGATATGAACCTACTTAAGATCAATCCAAACCTACTTATTTCATATTAGGTTTGAGTCGTGTTTGTGCGTCATGTTTGATTTTACCAACCCTACCAAACAAGATGATTTTAGATCATTAAGAATTAGATTACCTTAATATAATATCATTAGAGCTCTAAGATCACTATGATGATCCTATTTAAGTTACCAAATGCTCCTTTAGCACAACAGCGAAAGCTAATTTTTAATTAATGTTTCACTTTTTTTAGAAATTATTCTACACTTTTTAAAAATCCTTTTTTGATAAAGAATTTTTTTTAGATTTTCAATTTCAATTTTATGAAATGATTCAAATCGATTTGATTCTAAATATATCCTTTTAAACTAATCTAATTTGACCTATGCACATATCTAGTCATAAAAAATCATGGCCGTTGAGGGGTAGAATCGTCATTGCATTGATAATCATTCGAAGAGGCTAAGATCAGCCCCATCCCTCCGCCCGCTACGATATGCTCCCGAGGAACAAGCTAAACTAATGTGGTCCGGCAGGCCATGCGACCCCTGACTCATTTTTTTTGGGTTTTCATAGCCCAACCTTTTCGAACTACCTGTAACTCAACCTTCCCCGAGCCACCTATAGCTCGGCCTCTCCGAGCTCCCATAGCTCGATTTTTTTCGAGCTACCTATAGCTCGACTTCCCCCGAGCCTCCCATGGCTCGGCTTCCCCGAGCTTCCCATAGCTCGTTTTCCCCGAGCCTCCCATGGCTCGGCTTCCCCGAGCTTCCCACAGCTCGTTTTTCCCGAGCCTCCCGTGGCTCGATTTTTTCGAACCACCTATAACTCGACTTCCCCCGAGCCTCCCTTGGCTCGGCTTCCCCGAGCTTCCCACAGCTCGTTTTCTTCAGGCTTCCTATAGCTCGGTTTCCTCAATTTACTGATGATTCATTTTTCTCCGAGCTATCTATAGCTCGGCTTCCCCCGAGCCTCCCATGGCTCGGCTCTCCCCGAGCTTCCCATAGCTTGGCTTTCCCCAAGCTTCCCATAGCTCGACCTTCCCGAGCTTCCCGAAGCTCGGATCCTATGAGCTCCCATAGCTCGGCTTCCCCGAGCTACCTATAGCTTGGACTTCCTGAGTTTTCACAGCTCGACTCCCATGAGCAATCTACGATTTGACACTCACCTCTGTGGAGCCCGACGCGGGAGAGCCTAGGCCCATCATCACAGAATCCCAAACAAAGAATCATATTGAAGAGTGGACTAGGACCTAATATAACTACCTGGGACCTACGCATCTATCAGATCTCAGGCCATCAAAGAGCTCTCCTAGCCGTCGATCCCTCAAGAACAAGATACGGATCCCACCGGCCTTACAACGGCCTGATTCGATTCATTCCTGTATCCTAACAACCTTCGAACCTTCCAAAAGGCGCTCAAGATCCAGGTGATTGTCTATAAATACGACACCCCCAGATTCTCTCAGGTATGCGCTCATAGCCCCTGGCTCACTCTCACTCTCACTCTCCTCTCCTCCACTGCTCATCGGCGCTCCCTTGGAGCTCCCGATCGGCCACCCCTAAAGAGACTCCCCGGAGAGATCCCTCTCCCTATTTTCTATTGATCACCGATCCCCACTGACTTGAGCATCGGAGGATCTTCCGCGGAGGGCCACCCCCAACGCCTCTCGCGTAAGGACTTCTATGCAGGTCCGTCTAGGAGGAAGCCCAGACCAGGAGATCGACCATGCCCGAGTCGGAGGACAGATCCCGGCGGTAACAGATTGGTGCTAGAGGAAGGGCCTCAAGTCCCATTAAAACTTGAAGAAAGGAGACAAGGATCTCGATCTGGAGTAGAACCTCTCCAATGGCTAATCGGAAAAGAGCAACCTCTGAAGCTCAGGACCAGACCGTCACTCAAAGACCTGATCCGATAGGCAACACGACGCCGCAGCCTCCACCAGTTGAGACCCCATCACCACCGGCCATCCCGGTGACCCAGGACCAGTTCGCCACGCTGGTTCAGCAGGTCCAAGCCCTGACCCACCTGGTTCAGGAGCGTTTCGCAGCTGCCCCTGCTCCACCCTTCATGGGGAGGCCGCAGCTCCTTCCTCTCCGGCCACCTCCTCCTCTGGTCCGCATGAAGCCATGGACCCATCACATTGACCCAAAGGGGACAAACCGGTCCCGCGAGGCGACTGTAACAGGGATCCTCCCAGATCTCGATGAGCCCGGACCCTTTCTCCGGTGTCCTCCCGGCATGATTCAATGCCGTCCCTGTGCTCTCCCCGCCCAGCTCCTCCTCTTACTTCTGAAGAGGAGATCCGTCGATAAATCCGGGAGATGCGTTAGGAACTAGATGCTACCAAGCAGGCCCATCCGCCTCAGTCCAAGGCGGAGCAAGGCATCCCTTTCTCCAAAGGGATCATGGAGGAAGTGATTCCCTCCTATGTCAAACTACCCGCCGTCGAGCCCTACCACGGCTCTTCTGACCCGGATGATCATCTCAGCAGCTTCCGATCAATAATGATGTTCCACGGAGCATCCGACGCAATCCTCTGTCACGCCTTCCCCTCCATCCTCAGAGGATTTGTCCGAACCTGGTTCAACGCCTTGAAACCAGGTTCCATTGATTCATTCGATGAGCTGAGCCATCTTTTTATCGGCCAGTTCGTCGTAGCCGCCGTCACCAATGGAGATCGACTTCCTCTCCGAAGTTAAGCAGAGAGAGGGGGAGTCCTTGAGAAACTATCTTGGCCGCTTCAATAAGGCCATGCTAGAGGTGGACCACCTTAATCATGAGGTGGCTATGTCCGCCGCGGGGGGAGTTTCAAAGGAGAGCGACTTCTACCTGGCGATGGAAGTCAGCTATCCCCCAACCTCTCCGATATGATGGCCCTGGTAGACAAATACGCTAGAGTCGAAGAATCGCAGAGAGTTTCCCACGCCGAGCTAGCGAAGAAGAAAGAACCCAAAGGTCCTGACAGGCACCGACCCGTCCATCGGCCAAGTCCACCTCGTCGCCAAAGAGCTCCCCCACCGCCACCGAGGAATCGCTTCCGGAGCTCGCCCAGGCGATTCGATCGGTACACTCCGCTCACTGTACCCAGGGCGCAAATTCTTATGGAGATAGAGTGCCAGCTCCCCCGGCCAGCTCCTCTCCGAGGGAACCCAACCCGGAGGGACCCCGCCAAATACTGCCGCTACCACCGGAAGCATGGCCATGACATTGAGGAATGCTGGCAGCTGAAAAATGAAATTGAGAGGCTGATTCAACGGGACCGACTGAACCAATTCAGGAGGGCACCCGAGCCAGGACATGGGGAGATCGCCAGCCCGAGCTTCAACAACCTCCTCCTCCACCAAATCCACCTGTAATCGGCCACATCAACATGATCGAGGAGGCCGGCGGCTCGAGCTCCAGAAATGATGATGAAGGATCGGCGCCAAAGAAAGCACGGACGGGCGAGCTCTCCTTCTCCGACGATGATCTCCAAGGGATACAGTTTCCTCATGACGATGCACTAGTTGTATCCCTCAATTTAAATGACTATGATGTAAGCCGGATCCTTGTTGACAGTGGAAGTTCTGTGAATGTTTTGTACCTCGATGTATTTACCAAGATGAGACTGCTCATGGAAAACCTTCGAGCCGTGGATTCCACCCTAATGGGATTCACAGGCGACGTCATCATTCCGGAAGGGGTCATAACCTTAATGGTTCGTGCGGGAACCTGGCCCCTTGTGGCCACTGTTCATACGGACTTCCTAGTAACTAAACTCAGGTCGCCATACAATGCAATATTTGGGAGACCCGGCCTGATGTCCCTCAGGGCAGTTGTCTCCATCCCACACCTGTCTATGAAATTCTCCATCAGGTGGGGAGTTGGAGTTGTCCAAGGAAGCCAAACCATGGCTCGACAGTGCTTCATCACTAGCCTTCAGTCTAGAATGCCGGAGGTTGACGGGCTGGACACTCGGAAGGATTTCGCCAAATAGCGGGGAGAACCAGCCGAGGAACTGGAAGAAGTGCCGCTGGACGAGGCTCGTCCCGACCGAACCATAAAGATTGGGTCGTTGCTGAAAGGCGAACCTCGGCGGGAGCTTATCAACTTCCTCCAGAGCAATGCTGATGTTTTCGCTTGGTCCACCTCCGACATGTCAGGAATCAGTCCTGAGGTTCTCGTCCATCGCCTTAACATGGACGAAATATACCAGCCTGTCAAACAAAAGAATAGGAGCTTTGCCCCAGAGCGGCAGAGGGCTATTGAAGAGGAGGTTGATAAACTCATCAAGGTGAACTTTATCCGGGAGGTAAATTACCCGAGCTGGCTATCGAATGTCGTCATGGTGAAGAAGTCGAACGGCAAGTGGCAGATTTGCATCGACTTCACCGACCTCAACAAAGCATGCCCGAATGACAGCTTTCCTCTCCCTCGGATTGATCAACTTGTGGACGCCACCTCGGGTCATCAAATGCTGACATTCATGGACGCATACTCCGGCTACAACCAGATTCGGATGGCCCCCGAAGATGAAGAAAAGACTACCTTCATAACCATAGAGGTACTTACTGTTACCGCATTATGCCTTTTGGTCTTAAAAATGCAGGAGCCACCTACCAAAGGCTGGTCAACAAAGTATTCAAGGACCAAATCGGCTGGAACATGGATGTGTATGTCGATGATATGCTGGTCAAAAGCAAAGAAGCATCACAGCACGTCGAGAACCTCTCGGAGAGCTTTGCAACACTCCGTAAGTATCAGATGAAGCTCAATCCGACTAAGTGTGCCTTTGGCGTTAACTCCGAGAAGTTCCTCGGCTTCATGGTCTCCCAGTGGGGCATCGAAGCTAACCCCCAGAAGATCCAAGCTCTTCAACAGATGGCACCTCCAGCATCTATTAAAGAAGTCCAGCGCCTAACCGGAAGGATAGCGGCTCTCAACCGCTTTGTGGCGCGCTCAGCCGAAAGATGCCTCCCCTTCTTCAAAACTCTCCGGTCGGCTAAGAACTTCTGGTGGACACCCGAGTGCCAAAAATCATTCCAAGATCTCAAGAAGTACCTCGGCTCTCCCCCACTCCTCAGCAGTCCAAATCCTGGCGAGACACTATTCCTATATCTGGCTATTTCAGAAGGTGTCGTTTGCTCAGTGCTAGTTAGGGAAGAAAATAAGGTCCAGAAGCCAATTTATTATGTCAGCAGGCTACTCCGTGAAGCGGAGACAAGATACAACTGAATTGAAAAGATGTGTTGGCCTTGATCACCTCAGTTCGCAAGCTGCGGCCGTACTTCCAGGCATATTCTGTGACAGTCCTGACCGACCAACCCATCAAGGCGGTGGTCCACCGCCCAGAGACATCAGGAAGAATGACTAAGTGGGCCATCGAGCTGAGCGAGCATGATATCCGTTTTCAGCCTCGCCCGGCTATCAAAGCTCAGGTGTTAGCCGATTTCCTCCTTGAGTGTACCATCCCAGAGGATGGCTCCACCCCCGACTCCCCCGAGGAATCGAAAACTGGCGCCCAGTGGCTCTTCCATGTCGATGGGTCATCCAACGCTCATCGCTCCGGTGCAGGCTTGGTTCTCACCAGTCCGGAGGGGGTGACCTTTGAATATGGCATCCGCTTCTCCTTCCCAGCCTCCAACAACGAGGCTGAGTATGAAGCCTTACTGGCCGGTCTTCGAATCGCCCGCAACCTTAAGGTGGAGAAACTTAATGCCTTCATCGACTCCCAACTAGTGGCAGGTCATGTACGAGGGGAGTTTGAAGCTCGGGAACTGAACATGATCCGATATCTCCAAGAGGTTCAGAGCCTACTCTCCCATTTTCCCGAATTCGAGATTATTCAGATTCCTAGATCTGAGAATGCCCATGCCGACCTATTGTCTCGGTTGGCAACGGCGAAATCTATGGACACCGAGCAAAAATTTTACCTGGAGATCTTAGAGAGATCCAGTGTCGCGGAAGCCGACCGAGTAATGCAAGTTGAGGCCGAGCCATCATGGTTCGACCCCATTCTGAGGTACCTCAAAGAAGGGTCACTTCCGTCCGACCGAAGAGAAGCCAGAAGGCTAAAGCTGTAGGCTACCCATTATGTGTTGATCGACGACCAGCTCTACAAACGGTCCTTCTCCATGCCATTGCTCAGATGTCTTCGCCCGTCTGAAGCAGATTATGCCCTTCGTGAAGTGCATGAGGGGATTTGCCGCAACCATATGGGAAGCTGGTCCCTATGTCACAAGGTGCTACGTCAAGACTACTATTGGCCGACCATGCAGAAGGATGCAGACAACCTTGTCCGAGCTTGCGACCCATGCTAGAGGCACTCAAGCATTCAGAGGCTCCCCTCCGCCAGCCTGGTTCCCATATCCTCCGCTTGGCCCTTTGCCAAGTGGGGGATGGACATCCTTGGCCCGTTTCCGCTCGCCACGGGATAGCGGAAATTTCTATTCGTCACCATCGATAATTTCACTAAATGGGTCAAGGCGGAGGCGGTTGCACAAATAACCGAAGCACGAGCCAGGGATTTCGTATGGAGGTCCATCATCTGCCGTTTCGGCCTCCCGCACACTATAATCACTGACAACGGTAGGCAATTCGACAATCCGAAGTTCCGCCAGTTCTGCAAAGAGCACGGGATCCGTCACCACCTTACCTCGGTCGGGCATCCGCAAGCCAACGGAGCAGCCGAAGTAACCAACCGGACTTTGCTTCAAGGGATCAAAGCTCGGCTCTCCAAGGCCCGAGGCAGGTGGGCAGACGAGTTGCACCATATCCTGTGGGCCTACAGCACCACCCCAAGAGTACCCACAGGCGAAACCCCATTCCGGATGGCCTTCGGCATAGAGGCCATTATCCCAGTGGAGATAGGTCTCTCTTCTCTGCGGGTGGAAAGCTACTCGGAGGAAGCCAGCGATGAGCAGCTCCGTACCAACCTCGACCTGATAGAGGAGGTTAGAGAGAAAGCTCGGATCAGAGTGGCTGCCTATCAGCAAAGGGTGGCCCACTACCATGCCTCCAGAGTCAAAGGGAAAGCTTTCTTGCCCGACGACCTCGTTCTCCAGAAAGCATCTATCTCCAAACTGCTGAAGCAAGGAAAGCTGGCACCAAACTGGGAAGGCCCCTACCAAGTAGCGGAGATTGTTGGACCGGGGACCTACAAGTGCAAGATCTAAGCGGAAAATCCATCCCTCAAACGTGGAGTTCGGACAATCTCCGTAAGTATTATTAGTAGGGTACGCCCTTTATAGGCTTACCTTATTACACTTTTTGTCGGCACATGTTTCATAATTTATAACATGAATCACCACACATTGTCGCCAAAAATTGTGAAAAGAAATAGGTGCTGCTTACCAGTTCTTGGCACGACCGAGTTACCTGTTGAAACAGGAAATCTCCGAACCTCGGCTGGGCCGAGCAACTAATCTCCGAACCTCGGCTGGGCCGAGCAGCTATTCTCTGAACCTCGGCAGGGCCGAGCAATAATTCTTCGAACTAAAGTCCTGGCAAAAAACCAAAGCACGCGAGCCCCAATTAAGGCCGAAGGACTTCCAAACAGTCCCCAGAACTTCGACCAATTTGAAAAAAGCACACTGTGCAAAAACGTCAACAGACACGAAGTACGCGCCTCCAGCAAACCCCTAAAAGGTTCGGCAGGCCCTACATGACTGGCCGCGAACCCCAGGCAAAGTCAGAAAATCCCTCCTGCTGCTAAAACCCTGGGCAATGCCCCTATAACCTATCGCCCAAAACGCCTGTCTCAAACAAAGCCATGACTCAGCGCATAAACCAATGAAGCCACCCAGGCTCCTCGACTATTCGAACATAAACTAATGGTTCTTCTTTGAGCTAAACGACGGTCTCATAGAATGAGAGGTTGTCAAAAAAGGCCTTTTTCATTGATTAGAAAAGTAAATACAAAAAGAGGAGAAAAAACAAAAAGAAAGAAAGTGGCCCTCGCAGGGACCTAACGCCTTCCCCCGGGAGCTGCCGAGTCTTCCACATGGCGGGACATTCTGACGACTTGCTGGCAGAGGGATGCAATCTCCTCCTCCTACCACGCACGACCTGGCGAAGGGCCTCGGTCTCCCTCGTAGAGACAGCAAGATACTCCTCAACTACCTTCTCAAGCGCTCGTGGCTTGCGAAGGCTGATGCCAGGGCCAGGCCATCAACCACGAGGTGGGGCGACTCCCCTCGGAGCCCCTATGGCCGTTGATCACTTCGCCTAATCTATTAGATGATTGCTCTCCGCCTTGAGAAGCCATATCGGAAGTTTCTTAAGACTAACCAAAAGGATGGTGAACGCTAGCGCCCCACTCATCCGTATTTATACTCCTCAGGTGAGCATCTCGATCAGTCGGGTCATAAATACCGACCCATGGGAATTCGCCACGTGTCGCCGCTTTAACTGGCGACCACAGGACCCGAAGGGCCACGCCCCTTTCCGAGCAAGATCGATAAATGTCGACGAACCCCCTCCTTCTCTAGAAATGGGGTACCTCCTGATCTGTCGGGCCCTCGCAGTAAATGCCCTCAACACTCCTCCAAGCTCTCTTAAATCGGCCGCCCTTTGGAAAATATGAAAAAGAAAGAGCGCCGGCACCTGACGATAATTCACTCCCTCAGGAATGGCCAAATCATAAATGAAGGGCGTACCCGTGCGCCGCCCGTTCCGCCTTGACACTCCTCACCGAGCCTCACAGGGACCAGGTATCACGACTCACGGTGACGACTAAGTCATCTCTCTGGGCTACAAATCTCCGAACCCCAATAAGGTCGAGTCATGAATCTCCGAGCTTCGGCCAGAGTCAAGGAATATGTCCTACCGCCGAGCAGTCTCCAAATTTCCATCTGGATCTGGGTGGCTTACAAGCCCCGACTGGCTTGGATAGCGTGGGATCCTCGTCCAAAAATGAACGAGGTGTCCTTATGCTTCGTTTCGTCGCCAACAACAACAACTCTTGGCACAAAAGAGAAAGAAACTAAGAAAAAAAACAAAACTTTCTTTATTTCATTGCCATCGAAACCGATTACAACCGCCTAAGAGGCATTACAAGACATTGAAATGCATAAAATAAAGACGGGTACAAAACCTGGGCAAACTGCACCAAAGAAGATCCGGGCAACTGTGATGCTTCGGCGTCCGGATCGACAAATTAGACAAACCGCCAACGGTCAGCCCGAGCCGAAAATGGGCATGGACCAACCGTTGCAACCAGCTTCGGTAAATAATGATATCTCGGTGACCCAACCGAGATATCAGAATAATCGAAAAGGGTGGACGGGATATTACCCCAAACCACCCAACCGAGAGGCCCACCGACGAGTAGAAAGGAAGCTCATAGGCCCTGGCGCCAGAGCGCTCCCCCAAACCGGGTGTGTACCGCTCCACCTTACCCAAACTCAAAGGCAAGGTACCTGCGGGTGACACACCATCACCCCCTCCCCATGTGGCGAAAGATTCCCCAGGCGGGCGAGCCCAGGAATCCGGGCTAGGGGAGGAGGAGAAATTTACGCGAGTCATGGGGAGCCCACGTACACTTCCTACCGTACGTCCCCAAGGGAGAACCACAAAGGACACACGGGAAGCGTATATGTGCACTCTCCGTACGATCCCTGCGGACCTCTTGTGCGCTCTCCATACGATCTCTGAAGGTCCTTCCTTGAGGACAAGACACCCCCCCCCCAGCGGCTCCTTTGTCACCCTAGCTATCTGGGGGATAGCGGCGACTTCCAGGGGACAAGCTCGGTTTTCCCGCATTAAACCTTGGAAAAACATGCATCATGAGCATCTTCATGATTCACAGGAAAGAAAATTTTGGGATGGCCCAACACACCCTCTTTCCCCTTTTTATAAGCAGAGGCAAGCCGGGAACAGCTATCAGAAAGCCCCAGGACTCAAAACGCCAAGCCTACGCCACCACATGGCCTCCTGAAATGAAAACAATGCCCCCCAATGCACGCCAGGCACGTCGCCCGAACCATGACGCATGCCGAAAGATTACTTCTGACCCTGGATCACGAGCTTTTAATGCATAAAACCGTCCGCCGACCTTGTGGATACTGGCATATTCGGAGATCATCCTGTGAAAATGACATCCTCCAATGGCAAACGAGCACTAACATCGCACACAAAGCAACCTATATTGGAAAAGGTTGACATAATAAAATCTCGCCGGAAATCGCCAGACGACCTTTTACTAGCCACAGGGCCGTACCACCTACTTCGATGGAACGAGAATCGACCCGTCTGGGAAAAGACAAAACACTGGTAGGGGTAATAAATAGAGATAAGGAGATGGTAGCGATGATTCAACAAACCCCCAGTTCAGGGACGAACTCCCCTCTTTTCATCAAGAATGCAATCTCAGTTTGATCACTAACAAAACGAACTCCCTCAGCCCTAGCCGACCCACTTTGTCCCTCGGCCCTAGCCGAGTTACTTTGTCCCTCGGCCCTAGCCGACCCATTTCGTTCCTCGGCCCTAGCCGAGTTACTTTGTCCCTCGGCCCTAGCCGACCCACTTTGTTCCTCGGCCCTAGCCGAGTTACTTTGTCCCTCGGCCCTAGCCGACCCATTTCGTTCCTCGGCCCTAGCCGAGTTACTTGTCCCTCGGCCCTAAAAAAGCTATCTCATTCTTCGGACTTGGTCGAACCACCGTGTCATTCGGCCTAAGCCGAGTTAAATCATCTCTCAACCTCCTTTTATACCAGCTACGTTGTCGTCCGACCTTTTCGTCGAGACAATCCCTATGCCTTGGCCTCTACTAGGATGTTCCTCCAAAATTCGAGACAAGAAACCATCCAGGGAAGACAAACAAATGAAAAACGGCTGATCCATTTATTGATTTCCAGTCGAACTACAAGACAAAAGAAAGGAAAAATACATATAGTCCCCCAAAGGGTCAGGACTTGGGGTCAATCCCAGCATCTCCTGCGGCCGCATCAGCAGGGGCATCGCTTGGCCCCCCTTCTCGAAGGTGTCACGACGGGATACGTCGTAGTTGCATCAACTCCCATAATAGCTTCGAGGTCGACATCAGATATTTCTCCATACTCGTCCTCCTCGACCCCCGGGGTGTACGCTTCATAATGTTCGGCGTCCAGGCACGACAGGTCCAGGTTAGGATAAGCCTGGGCAACCTTAGCCCACGCCTCATCTTCGCCCAGCTAAAATGCATCAGCACAGGCCGCCCTGCGTTCGTCGGCGAATTCGGTGGATTTTTTGTACTCTCTCCATCGCCGAAGAGGCCCGCGCATTTGCCTCAGCTAATTGCCTCTCCAGTTCGGAGATCCTTCGATGCCTCGAGGCCGCCTCCTCTCCGAACGCCGCTAACCGCCCCTGAAATTCCTGCCTCACCCTGTGCAACTGCAGGCAAAAAGCCGAGTAAAGAGAAATTCGAAAGATCAAAATGAGTGAAACTAATAGCACCCTACCTGCTCCTCCCGCCGGGCTAGCTCACCCTCCAGCACGTGGACCCTGTTGAGAGCCGTAGACCTAGCCGATTGGTTCTGGTGAAGGCTCTCTTTTAGCTCATCCACCCGGACTGGGTATCTCCAATTTCTTGACGGGCAAAGTCAACCTCGTCAGATAGTCGGGCAGCTCGTTCATCCGACCACTTTAGCCGGTCCTGTGTATCGCGAGCTCTTTGCTTAGGCGGGTGAGGTGGTCCTACTGCCGCCGGCATTTATGCTCTTCCTTCTTGAGCCTTTTGCTCCAGCTGGCTTTATCTTCGGCGTGGCTAGCTTTCAGCTGGTCCCACCTCTTATCAAAGAACAGTTGCATGGATTTAACCTTGCCTCGTGCTCCGCCCTGGCCTGAGAAAGCTCCAGACTAGCCTTCTCGGATTGCTTGCGGAAGCCTTGGAGCTCACCAATCTGTATGTGAGTTGAGAGGCTCTTTCCCTCTCAACCGCAAGAATCCTGTTGGTCTCCCCAAGCTCCCGCTGGAGCTCACCAACCTGTACGGTGAGTCGAGGGGCTCTCTCCCTCTCAACCGCAAGAACCCTGCGAGCCTCCCGAGCTCCCTTTGGGGGACCACCAGGCTCGAGAGAGCTTGTCAGTAGAATCCGCCCTCTCCTTGAAGTGATCAGCCTCGTAGCGGGCCCGAGCCCAAGCTCCAACAGCCAGGTGTAAGCGCCATTTCAGTGCCCTCATAATCAGGGCACTCTGCAAAAAAGGATGACACGCGTAAAAGACATAGTCGAACTAACTGACTAAAGACCCAACTTCAGTGCGACAACCTACCCGAGACGCGTAGTCTGTGGCGATCCTTGTGAGAGCAAGGTCATCAATTTCGGGGAGAAGAAAAGCCTCATTCGGCACCCCAGCGCGACGGAAGGCTATCTCAACAAGGTCTTCCGGATGACCCCCTCCTGTTGAAGAACTCTCCTCCCCTTGGAACACGGACCGCATCAGAGCGGAGAACCTGGCGCTCACTTCGGGTCGTGTGAGTGGAAGTCTGCTCCCAGGGAGCCATCTAGAACACCCGCGACCCATGAACTTCTCGATAGCCAGCTTCTACCGCCAGGGCCCTCGCTTGAGAAGCTTCGGACGTTTTGGCTCCGGCAAGGAGAGCCCCGGCCGAAGCATCTCCTTCGTTCGCCGGCTCCCCTCCTTCTCCTTCTTCCTCCTTCTTCCTCTTCTTCTCCTTCTGCTTCTATCTCCTCAGGAATCCCCCTGTCCACAACAGACTTTTCAGGAACTTCTGCTCCCCCCGGAGCCTGCCTCGATGGAAGGCCCTTAACCAGAGAGCCCCCTGCAAATTTCGGTCGTTGGTTCGGCAGGTTCGGCCATCTCCTCGTCGCCCGCTGGCTCTCCTACCGGCGACCCAGGCCGAACCTCAGCAGCCGCAACCTCTTCCCCTACCTCGATGGAAGCGGAGGTCGCTCCCACCTCCTCCTGTAACCTCGCCGAGCCACTGGCCTCCAATGAGGGAGACCGAACCGCCTCGTCTGCGGGGGCCCCCAAGCCAACCGGCGTTTCTCCTTCGCTATCGTCGGATAAAACAACAACGGGGGGAGGAAGCCTTAGCAACCTCCTCTGAAACCCCCGCAACTTCCCGGTCTTCGCCCCTGGACAGACCCTCCTCCGGCGCCAAAAGATCGTGCACCGCTGGAACTTCGGTAGTTTCAGCCCACGGCGACGAGGAGCGCCGACTATCACCGTCTCCCCCGATCCCCCTAGAGTGGGAGCCGGAAGGGCGAGACCTCTTCTCAGACCGATGCTTGCTGCTGGAGCCAGATCTCCTGCGGTGCTTTCCCAGCTCCTCCCTCATCTGGTCTGCGAGCGCCGACCTTTCGCTGTAGGGGCAATATGATTCGCCCGTTAGTTCGCATAGAAATCAAAGATGGAGCCACGCTAAACTATCAACTACGGGGTAATACTCACCGCGAGGATCGACGGGGCTCAATCCGGCCGCAAAGAGAGCGTCCTCCGATAGGAGAACGCTGGCTGGGAGCGCCTGACTGCCGCACAGCACAATCAAATCCCTCTTCTCCGAATCAGTTAACTCCGAGTGCGCTTCTGGATCCTTCACGTACTGCCCCCATACCCGAGGGAAGTCCAAACCAATGTTCCCCCCGACTATGAAGAACCGCGACTTCCACTCCTTTATCGACGATGGGTTATCCGATATCATCTTGAAGGATCTCTGGGGACCGATGTAAGGCCATTCTGAGGCCCTCCCAGAGACCAGATTGAAACACACCCTGAATAGCGAAATGGTCGCGGTCACCCCGAGGTGTTTGCACAACGAGATAAACCCGATAAGGTTGCGCCAACTGTTGGGGGCCACCATGGTGAAGCATATATTGTAGAACTTCATCACCTCCCGCACCAACGGATGAAGAGGGAACCGGAGACCTGCCCTCAAGCTTTCCTCATAACAGAACGCCCCATCCCTTAATCCGGATGTCACCCTATCCTCAGCCATCACAAGACGACATCCTGGGGGATTTTGTACAAGCGGCGCATCCATTCCAAATCCGCCAAGGTCACCTCTGAAGCTTGGTCGCTTGGGTTCACCATATCTTCGATCGCAAGAGATGCTGAGCAAGATCGCAGCGAAAACGGAAAGACGAAGTTCTTTAAAGGAGAGCGAAAAGGGCACTATAAATAAGGATAGCGCCGCCACAACTCCATTTTTCCAATTGAAACCGCCTCAGGGTGAGGGCGAGGCATCCCAACCTAGGCGTCCGGAACTGCCACTACGGGCGTCGTGAAAATCGAGATTTCCACGCCGCGCTTCCCCAGTCGTTACCTTCGCCCCTAAGGAATGACGGATCTAGCTTGGAAAGGCAAGATGGCCCCACGGCATTAATTAGGGCATCATTGCGCAGGCTATTAAATACGCATCCCCAAATGCAGATCGCGCCGCTTAAGCCTATACTCCCTACGCCCGAACCTACGCTTCGAACTAGGGAGTAGGGGGCATGTATTGAGGGGTAGAATCGTTATTGCATTGATAATCGTGTGAAGGGGCTAAGATCAGCCCCATCCCTCCGCCCGCTACGATATGCTCCCGAGGAACAAGCTAAACTAATGTGGTTCGGCAGGCCATACGACCCCTGACTCATTTTTTCTGGGTTTCCATAGCCCAACCTTTTCGAACTACCTGTAACTCAACCTTCCCCGAGCCACCTATAGCTCGGCCTCTCCGAGCTCCCATAGCTCGGTTTTTTCCGAGCTACTTATAGCTCGGCTTTCCCCGAGCCTCCCATGGCTCGGCTTCCCTGAGCTTCCCACAGCTCGTTTTCCCCGAGCCTCCCATGGCTCGGCTTCCCCGAGCTTCCCACAGCTCATTTTCCCCGAGCCTCCAGTGGCTCGGTTTTTCTGAGCCACCTATAACTCGACTTCCCCCGAGCCTCCCTTGGCTCAGCTTCCCCGAGCTTCCCACAGCTCGTTTTCCCCGAGCCTCCCATGGCTCGGTTTCTTCGGGCTTCTATAGCTCGGTTTCCTCAATTTACTGATGATTCGTTTTTCTCCGAGCTACTTATAGCTCGGCTTCCCCCGAGCCTCCCATGGCTTGGCTCTCCCTGAGCTTCCCATAACTCGGCTTTCCCTGAGCTTCCCATAGCTCGACCTTCCCGAGCTTCTCGAAGCTCGGATCCTATGAGCTCCCATAGCTCGGCTTCCCTGAGCTACCTATAGCTTGGACTTCCTGAGTTTCCACAGCTCGACTCCTATGAGCAATCCGCGATTCGACACTCACCTCCATGGAGCCCGACGCGGGAGAGCTTAGGCCCATCATCACAGAATTCCAAACAAAGAATCATATTGAAGAGTGGACTAGGACCTAATATAACTACCTGGGACCTACGCATCTATCAGATCTCAGGCCATCAAAGAGCTCTCCTAGCCGTCAATCCCTCAACGAACAAGATACGGATCCCACCGGCCTTACAACGGTCTGATTCGATTCATTCCCGTATCCTAACAACCTTCGAACCTTCCAGAAGGCGCTCAAGATCCAGGTGATTGCCTATAAATACGATACCCCCAGATTCTCTCAGGTATGCGCTCACAGTCCTTGGCTCACTCTCACTCTCACTCTCCCTCTCCTCCACTGCTCGTCGGTGCTTCCTTGAAGCTCCCGATCGGCCACCCCTGGAGAGACTTCCCAGAGAGATCCCTCTCCCCATTTTCTGTTGATCACTGATCCTCACTGACTTGAGCGTCAGAGGGTCTTCCATGGAGGGTCACCCTCAATGCCTCTCGCGCGAAGACTTTTGTGTAGGTCCGCCCAGGAGAAAGCCCAGACCAGGAGATCAACTGCGTCCAAGTTGAAGGATAAATCCTGACGGCAATAATGGCTATATAATAATTTTTAGTAATAGCCATGAACAACAACTACAACATTATACACTTTTTTGTGATATTCCTAAAAATCATTACTATAAAGCATTTACAGTAATAGTTTTTTTTGAATGCGATAGAAAATTCATTGCTATAAACCATCTTTGTTGTAATTTGTTAAAATATTTAACTATTAACTATCAAATAGTTTTTAATAACTAAAATATTTTTAAATAATTTATAGTGTAAATAATCCAAAAATATTGAAAAATGAGCTAACTCATCCCTGTAATAAAATACTTTCAAACTAAATAGATTGTGACAGATTAAATACTGGCACGTCAATTCGAGTTTGGTTAGGCTCATAATTATTAGACGCATTTGGTCTACCAAACCCATTTCTACTCCACTCGCCGGTGGCCACCGTTGATAAGAGCCAGTGGTAGGACTCCCGGTGGCCTTGTCACGTCGTGTCGCCTCACATGATGCATGTGTCTCGGGGGATGGAAAACACTTTGTACACCGCCTCCGGTGCAGCAAGGCCTACATGGGCTGCACCGCTCCTTTCTATTGGTCCACATGGATCCCATGTGGCCTGACATGATGGGACAAAATAGCAGAGAGATAATGTTACTTTTTAATCGTACATCCATTAAAAGTCGTTCAGCCTTTTCACCATTGGTGTGAAGACGAAAATGCCCTTTCCCTCCAGCCTACTTCAACCCGCCATCTTATTTGGATTTGCTGATAAAAAATCGTAAGGTTCTGGCCTGGAAGACTCACGACACCCTTAGTTCAAGACCCACGACACCCCAGTTTAAGACCCACGACACCCCTAGTTCAAGACCCACGACACCCCAGTTCAAGACCCACGACACCATCAGTTCAAGACCACGACACCCTAGTTCAAGACCCACGACACCGACACCCTCAGTTCAAGACCCACGACACCCCCAGTTCAAGACCCACGACACCCCAGTTCAAGACCCACGACACCCTAGTTCAAGACCCACGACACCCCAGTTCAAGACCCACGACACCCCTAGTTCAAGACCCACGACACCCCTAGTTCAAGACCCACGACACCCAGTTCAAGACCCACGACCCCCAGTTCAAGACCCATGACACCCCTAGTTAAAGACCCATGACAC